>JARQZK010003613.1:202500-235000 GCA_030704885.1 Cynegetis impunctata
CCCATCGAGTCAAATGAGCTGAAATTTGGTTTGTTTCCATTGCAGAACAAAAGTATCACTTGTGTTATTAAATTTGGGTAAATTCCTGCAATCGCCGCCATTTTCGAGTAGATATTTCTAATTTTCATGTAAATATCCTTCCCGGTACATATTGACATCTCCAGCGGTTCGAATGTGCTTAGAATTTTTATCTGGGATTGCTTTCGTTGCAGAACGAAACTATTAAAATTTGGTTGAATTTTTCCAACCGATTACCGGATGTAACAATTATAGCAATTTTTTATCTGGCTATGGAGATTCATAACCGCAGTTTGGGAATTAGGATTAATTTTTGTAGTATGTCGTATAGCGAGTTGACTAGAAATTATTGCTGAAACTCAATTTTGTGATAATTTGGTTTAGCAGAATGCCTTCTGGGTTATTTTCCAAATTATATGAGTTTTCGTTCAAGTATGGGCAGACTATTTAAGGTCTCTTACCCGACATCAGATTCCGTGTTGGAAGCGGAGAAGAAACGTAGGAGTCTTCGGCCCTAAGTATAGTAACATCCTCGTGGGAAAGAAGCAGAACGCCGAAGTGAGTAGGTGACCTCTCTGATGTTGTTGGGATAACAAATAAATGGCCTTGTAATTAGTTAACATTTAAATTCCCCTTTAGAAACCAAATGTTAAATTGAAATACTATTGGAATTCCATATATATATAGTTATTTTTCGAGCTTTGGATGTAAAGTTGTAAACATTTTAGATTTTGTGTGCATCACGGATAAATTGTTCCAATTTTAGAATTTTTTTTGCTGAGCAAGACTAGCGTAAATTTTGTTATAATTTTTGTACCTCAGGAATATATTTTGAGATAGTTATCGAATTCCACTGGATAGTTCCCGCATTCACATTCTTTTGGTGGTATCCGGCAATAAAATTCACTCTCAGTGATTAATACCTTTTTCAGCTTGAGCTAGTCCATTTATCTAATTAGTTAGTCAACTATTTACGAATTACTCAAATCGGTTCAGTAGTTTCGGAGCATATTCAATGCAAACAAACAAATAAACAAACAAACAATCAAATATTTCCTCTTTATAATATTAGTATACATTAAAGTAACTTTATAAAGAAATAAAACTAACTTTTCACAGGTTGAAATAAAGTCTATTGAGTAAACGCGTTTCTTCATAACATTGACTTCATCTCGTGCTGAATAATGGTATTACAAAATAATCTTCTTATAAGAAAAATTGAACATAACAGAGGGGTTCCTAGAAAACTGAATATTGCTTACTGTTATTCAGTTTATCTAGGAACCACTCTGTTATGTTTAATTTTTCGTATAAAAAGATTGTTTTGTAATATCATAATTTAGTTCGAGATGAAGTCAATGTTATTACTCAATAGATTTCTCTATAAATTTATATATGAACTTTCACCAAGTAAATACCAATTCAATTCAATAATAGATGGCAGTACAGATTTTTCTAAGCATAAGAGTAGATTCATCTGTATATATAATTTATTATTTATAGTTCGAAATGAAACGTCATACAATTAGGATGCCAAAGACATAGACCTGAGTAAACACAATGGAATAATATTTTGCATCAATAGAATTTCTGAGAAGAATCTTCTGCATTCAAGCTTTCCAACTTTTGAAATATAACCCCTAATCGAAGATTGCCCTTGAATATTTGCTGGCAGATATTCAAGGTTCTCTGGAAACTAAATCCATGTTAGATTTACATCAGATATGAATTTTAACTAAGTGCTCTCCACCTTCTATATTTTTGCAAGAAGTTTCAGATCGTTCTTCCCTACTTATAATGCAGTAGCACAAGAAAATATATTTACATAAGTTCTAAGTAGTACAAGGTCACTATAAGAACAAATATTTCATGGAAATAAGTATATTGAACAAAGACTGAATGACTTAATTTCAGCAGAAATACAAATAACCAAGAGTATTCTTGTGTTTTATTGAGTTCATTTATATTCAACTATTAATTATTCTCGTACATGATGAAAATTGAGTTCATCTCATTAAATGTCAATGCATACTTAGGCTACAAATATATTAAATATACCTTCAATAAAACAGTATAATTATATATTTTTACATGTATATATATATATATATATATATATATATATATATATATAAATATATATATATATATATATATATATATATATATATATCTAAATATATATATATATATATATATGTATATACAGGGTGATTCATTAAGGGTGGCGACCGGCCGTATCTCGGAAACCGTATGTCCTAAAATTTGGGGAAAAAAATTCTTATGTGAAAATCTGCACTAAAAAAATGATTGAAAATGTTTTTGAGTCCATAGTTTTCCGCTAGGTGGCGCAATCTACTACTTATAAAATATAATTGAATTTTTTACGAAATATTCCCCAATTTAGGCTAGTCAAAAATAAAAACTTTAGAAACTACTGATATAATTCTACAACTTTTGTTGAAGTCATTTTTCTGTATTACATATTCTGAAATGGTGGGGGAAGTTCTCTTCCTTTGACATAAAAAAGACTGTAACTCCATAATGCATGAACCGATTTTCGAAAACGTAGACTCTATGCAAAGAGTATTGAATGTAGATTTCAGTAACAAATAACAAAAATACTTTTAATTTTCCAATCGGCAACTAGAGGGCGTTATGTAACACCTAGCTCTATTTATGATTTTTTTCGAGAAATTTCAAATGCAATGCTATAAATCTAACTAGCTAACAAAAAGCCAAATTTGATGACTTATTGACCTGTCAAAACCGCGAACTGATATCTCTTTTCATTCCAAAGATATTGGCATTTTTTGATGAGTGTTGGTGATTGTTGGCTCGCCCTGTAAGGTGGAAGAGAAATTATGTTGCTAAAATTGTTTAGAAAAAAAAACAAGTAGAAACGTGAAATCACGAAAATATTTATTAACATTACATAATGAAACAAAACTAGTCCGGTCAAATTAGACCAAAAAATAGAAGTGGATTTACAAAAATTCGCACCCAGCTCAAAATTGGTAGGATTGTTCAAAACACCATTATAAATGAAATCTAAAAAGTCCTCATCGATCTGATACGTGCAAAAAAATTTACTCGGGGTCGAATGTCACAAAAATGGTTTTTTTGCGATTTTCAGCAAAGCAGTAAGTTTTATCATGGAATTAGTCTAGACAAAAATTGTAGATCACCATATTATCTATAAAAAAACGTTTGAATAAATTTTTTCTTCAGAGCCATTGTTTTTGAGATCAACGATTCAGAAAGTTTAAAGAAATGCAAAAAAACACTAGCTCCAAGGTGGCGTTGAAACGTGCATATTATGACGATTACAACTCTTTCAACATTTTGAATCGTTATATCTCAAAAACGGCGACTCTTAGAAGAAAAGTATTCTGAAATTTTGTATAGATAATTATCTGATCTACAATTTTTGTCTGGGCTGATTTCATGCTGTTGTGAAATAATATGATAAGGATGCATTTTATAATCCTTTGATATTCTTTGCACCAAAGAATTCAATCCTAGATCTCTTGCAATTTTTCGAATACTCAAATGGGGTTCAGATTTATAACTAACGCCAATACGTTAATAACATTTTCTTTATTGCGACTTCTACGTATCCTATTTCTTAATGCGACTGGTTGAACATTGCAGATTTCTCGCAATCTTTGTGCCAATCTTTTTAATAATTTCCGAGAATGACACCGTCTCTCAGACGTACTCCTTTTCAGCAATTACTTCATTTTGTAGACCTTCAAAATATACACTGAGCATATCATATGCCTCTTCATTTAAATAAAAAGGCATTATAAAAGAGTTAGTTTGCAAACAGTCAGAATAAATTTGACAGCAATAAAAACTTAAAAGTAAACAATCATTAAAAATTAGTGTCATTTCTATAGGTAACTTGCTGACTTTTGAAACATTTATCTCTCAACGGTTTAACATCATTCGTAATATTGCAGCTCGTCCATGAACATAAAACTATAAGAGACCGTTTGAGAGATTTGGGATTGAATTTTTACCCGAAAATTTTTATCCGAAAAAGTTCAAAGCAAATACTGGCAAGGATTTTGAGTATTTAAAATAATGATATAGTGGGATTGTTTTGTAAATTTCTGTTATGAGTAGCTCCCTTAGTTTTGTTTCATTATGTAATGATGATGAATATTTTTGTGATGCGTTTCTACCTGTTATTTTATCTTCAAAACAAATTTAGCAACATAATTTCTCTTCTACCTTACAGGGCGAGCCAACAATCACCAACGCTCATCAAAAATGCCAATATCTTTGGAATGAAAAGAGATATTAGTTCGCGGTTTTGACAGGTCAATAAATCATCAAATTTGGCTTTTTGTTAGCTAGTTAGATTTATAGCATTGCATTTGAAATGTCTCGACAAAAATCATAAATAGGGCTAGGTGTTACATAACGCCCTCTAGTTGCCGATTGGAAAATTAAAAGTGTTTTTGTTATTTGTTACTGAAATCTACGTTCAATACTCTTTGCATAGAGTCTACGTTTTCGAAAATCGGTTCATGCATTATGGAGTTACAGTCTTTTTTATGTCAAAGGAAGAGAACTTCCATCACCATTTCAGAATAGGTGATACAGAAAAAAGACTAACAATAATTGTAGAATTAGGACAGTTGTTTCTAAAGTTTATATTTTTGACTAGCCTAAATTGGGGAATATTTCGTAAAAAATCCAATTATATTTTATAAGTGGTAGATTGCGCCACCTAGCGGAAAACTATGGATTCAAAAACATTTTCAATCATTTTTTTAGGGCAGATTTTCATATAAGAATTTTTTTCCCCAAATTCTAGGACATACGGTTTCCGAGATACGGCCGGTCGCCACCCTTAATGAATCACCCTGTATATATATATATATATATATATATATATATATATATATATATATATATATATATATATATATATATATATGTGTGTGTGTGTGCAAAGGATATTTTGTTGAAATTTTCCCAATTTTCTAAAATGCATTGAAACTATTTTGTGCGAAAATTATTTTTATACAATCAACAGTGGCGTTCGCATGTTATTGAATATCTTTTACGGAAAAACTCAAACGCTGCAGATTTTTGTCATCAAATACTATTCATAGAATTGGTAATTATGTCTAATCAAAAAAGCTTTAATTTTTTTGAATATATCGCAATGCGCTCTGTAATTATATTGACATGTTAATGGGCTCCAGCAGGAGGTCAGATAATATTTCGTTAAAGAGACAATAACATGACTAATTCAGTAAATAAATAAGAAACATCGAAATTGAATTGAACTTCTGATATAGTTTTTTTTTAAAGAAAAGAGTAGAAGAGTATGTAATATAATATATTATATATAATTGTCATTAACTGAAACATATTTAATATCTTTATGTTGTTTAGAATAAATGGGTAGACGTTGAGGAAATTCTTTAAGCTCACAGGGTACCTATAGTTTAACACTGCCTAGACTGTTTCTCAACCATACAGACCACAGTCAATGTTAGTTATTAATTCTCATTAAAGTTGAGTGCACTTTTGATGCCAAATATTTTGCTTATAGTAAATACCAGGATAATGTACAAATTTGAAGCTTTAATCCAGGATATCGTATTACATTATCGGAAATTATTGCTTCATATATTTTATCATCATATAATTCGAAAAATTTTTATTTCTGGTCATTTTATTTAAAGGAAAATCAAGCAATATCAATTTCCAAAATTCATTCGAAGGTGTTGTTTCAAGGAATCAAAATTCACACTGTTTTATCTTGTAAATTGGCTATAAATATTCCGACAACTATGCTACATCTCTTGGAGTACCGTAGTGAATAAAATAAAGGAATCTCGACGTCGAAAGAAGACAGATATACAAAACTTAGTTCGATTTCAGAAAAACTCGTAGTATTCCCAACAATTCAATTCGAAGAGATTTATTGACATCGTTAGAAGCAAGAAAGGGCATTACTTCTTCTATTGAATCACCATGGTTATCATACGATCATTGGATAATAGGCCAAGCTACAGAGATTTAGAGTGAGCATTTTGTGCAAAAAGTGTTAGAAGAAAACCAGCTCCGCCATTGTGTGTAAAATAGTTCCACATGATATAGTGATATGTTTTTCACTCGACTTCGTTATTTATGTCTTTGTTATTAACAATTTTATGCAAAAAATTTTTAGTTTTTTGCTTATAAAATTGAAACTATCAAAGTAATCGTGATGATAACAATAGACTTATTGTAGAAAATGAAAAGACGAGAAAAATGAGAGGTCCGACGACTCGATCAGACCCTTAGTCTGAGGAAAAATTGGAAAAAACCGTCCAAAATGCAGTTTTTTCAAAAGTTCATAACTCGGTTATTTTTCGATTTGTAGCGCAGATCCTCCGTCCAGTATTAGCTACTGATATAAACTTTATTTGTGCGAAAAGCAGGAACTGTCCGATGCATAGATTTTGATCTGTGGCCATTTGATTATGTTACTATGCAATTTTCCAGCAGACCTGAATGCGACAGGTATAGTCCGATTTCAATTTACTGAAAAGATTTTGAAACTAGAATTCTCTTAGTTCAAAACGGTCATCTTGGTTTTCCATAAAAACGCTGAGAAATATGTTAAAAATATAGCTGTACATGACGAAAAACGGCCGAGCGCGTAAGAGTAGTTGAAGAGTGGGGGTAGAGCAGCAGGCAAGGAGAAGTATGACATTCGAAAGCGTCGGCATTTTGAACGTGACAGTAATTTCTAAACGTTGTCAGATAATAATTGTAAACCCCCACTCTTCATATACTCTCACGCGCTCGGCCGTTTTTTGTCATGTTCAGCTTTATTTTTAACATATTTCTCAGCGTTTTTATGAAAAACCAAGATGAACGTTTTGAACTATGAGAATTCTACTTTCAAAATCTTTTTAGTAAATTGAAATCGGAACATACCTGTCGCATTCAGGTCTGCTGGAAAATTGCATAGTAACATAATCAAATGGCCACAGATCAAAAACTATGCATCGGACAGTTCCTGCTCTTCGCACAAATAAAGTTTATATCAATAGCTAATACTGGCCGGAGGATCTACGCTACAAAAAAAAAAATAAAAAAAAATATATATATATATATATATATATATATATATATATATATATATATATATATATATATATATATATATATATATATATATATATATATATATATATATATATATATATATATATATATATATATATATATATATATATATATACATAGATGCCGGTATTACCAAGCCCAAAATAGTATACTTTACGAATGTTACGAAGCCTTTGAATTTTTTACGAAGCCCGAATCGGGCTTTGCAAAAATTGTTGTGTATATGAGTTAATTTGATGTAGATAATGCCATCTGTATTTATTTCTCAAAATCGAAGAGGGCTTCGTAAGTTCGTAAGTAAAAAATAACCGAGTTATTGAACTTTTGAAAAAACCAAATTTTGGACGGTTTTTTCCAATTTTCCCTTAGACTAAGGGTCTGATCGAGCCGTCCGACCTCTCATTTTTTTCGTTTTTTCATTTTCTACAATAAGTATATTGACATCATCACGATTACTCTGATAGTTTCAATTTTATAAGCAAAAAACTAAAAAAAACGATTTTTTGCATAAAATTGTTGATAACAAATACATAAATAATAAAGTCGAGTGAAAAACATATCATTATATCATGTGGAACTATTTTACACACAATGGCGGAGCTGGTTTTCTTCTAACACTTTTTACATGAAAAACTCTCTGTAGCTTGGCCTATAAATTATTCTCCAAGGTTTAAGTTATATTTTCACGTCGTTTTTTATGTACGTCAATACAAAGAGTTTTGTTACATTCTCCATTGGAATATTATTATCCATTTTTCCAATTTCGGGGTTCTATTGTCATGATAATTGAATCTATTTAATTCACGAATATTAGAAACTCAAGCTAAAATTCGATTATTTCCTGAAAATGTAATCAACAATCGAGAAAACTTTACCCATTATATTCCATAAAAAGTATTATTTCCTCTGAGTGAGTAAATTCATGATTCTGCATTAACGTAAAAACCACAACATTCTTCATGAATATTATTATCAAACTCAATGAAATGAACGCAGTATGTATTTGGTATTTTGGTAACATAGCGAAATGAAATACCTTTTCCATAACAAAGAAGAAATACCAAATAAACGGTATTTAGTCTTTCAGCAGATATTCAGTTAGGTACATAATTCCCACAATACTTTCAAGGTTACAAATTTAAAAAACCAATATGGATAATAACATCCAACTATTCACAGGAATAATCGCCAGACTATAAACCTCACATTTCGGCTTACCAATTCTTAAATTTCAGAAATATATTTTTTACTATTGCACTGTATAGAAAATCGCGAGTGTTTTAACCTCCTAGACTACGATTTTTTAAGTATTCTCATATCTGATATATATATATATATATATATTTATATATATATATATATTAATATATATATTTATATATATATATATATATATATATATATATATATAAATATATATCTTTATATATAAAAATGAATCCTTATTTCTCTTGGTCCCGCCATCACGCTTGAACGGCTAGACCGATTTCACTAATTCCTTTTTTGTTGTGTTTTTTATTGTCAGAAGATGGTTCTTATGAAAGAAAAAATTAAGAAAATTGCGCGGGAAATTAGAAAATATCTATATTTAAAAATGAATCAACGGCTGGACTGATTTCACTAATTATTTTTTTGTTGAGTTTTTTATTGTCAGAAGAAGGTTATTATGAAAAAAAAATTAAGGAAATTGCGCGGGAAATTAGAAAATTTGGGAATACTCAACCACCATATAATATTATTTCAAATATATGTCGTTTTTATTTTGTCATGACTTAGAATAGAAAAATTTATATTACTCTCAATTGTTTACCCTTCTACGATCAACCCATATTTTTGCATCTTGTCATTTTTTTTAATTTCATCCACAGATCCGAAATAGGGCTGCAAAATGGCAATCGAAAATAATAATAGTCGGTTTGAGAATAGGTCGCAATATATTTTTCATACTCCCAATGATCAACATTTTTGCCGGTTCAGATAGATTGATAGATAGATAGTTAGATAGATAGATAGGTAGATATACATCGGCAGATAGAAGAATAGATAGAAAGATAGATAGATAAAAATAATTTATGTGGCAGAACGTTTGCCCGGTCAGATAAACTGATAGATAGATATGCAGATAGACAGATAGATAGATAGATAGATAGAATGATAGATAGATAGATAGAAATATAGATAACTATCTAGATAGATAGATATATAGGTAGATATACATCGGCAGATAGATGAATAGATAAAAATAATTTATATGGCAGAACAACGTTTGCCGGGTCAGCTAGTATATATATATATATATATATATATATATATATATATATATATATATATATATATATATATATATATATATATATATGTATAAATATATGTATATATAGCTATATGTATATATATTCATTTAAATATATATATATATATATATATATATATATATTAAAAATTAAATAATAAGAAAACAACTTGTCTAAAAACCACAAAATGAAAATAACTTTTTATTCGACTAGTTTCGCCTGTTACAGCATTATCAAGTCTTGATAATGCTGTAACAGGCGAAACTAGTCGAATAAAAAGTTATTTTCATTTTGTGGTTTTTAGACAAGTTGTTTTCTTATTATTTAATTTTTAATATAAATATGAACTACCACAGAGTTGATTCATCGTCCATCGAATATATTAAATATATATATATATATATATATATATATATATATATATATATATATATATATTATCTTTTCGGTACAATTTGTTTTGAAACCTTCAAACTTTATGGAAGGGAGTGGGCGGAAGGCGCATTAGCAAAAGCTGTAGCAATTGATTATAAAGAATATGTCCAGAATTCAGCCTTCTATGGTGTATGGACTGAACTAGGTTCTGAAAGATTTGTGCATACCAATTCACTTCAAAAATGAGTTAAAAGGTTGAACATATGATAGATATGTAACGAAAGTGCCTTTTGGAGGCATAAATTTCTTCACTAACCGACACAATTTTCATATACGGGTTTTTTATGTTTTTTTTATTTTAAGGTTTTGTGCACCTTCACTGCTTCTGCAAATATAGATAGAATCTAACTCTGTAGAGGTACATAAAACTGATCTTTTAATTGTTGGAAATTTGGTAAGTTGAATTGCTACGGAAGGATCTTTTGATGAGATTTCATATTTTTTCGTGGATTTTGCGATTCTGCTCACCTCCACAGCACCTCCAAATGAACTCAGCGGGTTCAAAATTTTTATGTGAAACAGAACAAAAATGAGTGATGCTTAGATACTATTCTGCTGCTCACGTGTTCTCTTTATTCACTTGCAAAGTACTGATGAATTTTGTATAGTATGGTCGTATGCATTGCTTTCCAATAAAGTTAGTTTTTTTTCTATCAAAAGGCCTATTTGAGCTAAACCTTCAAGAATTTCATTTAGATTACTTTTCTATTGAAATAAAATTCAAGAAAATTAATCTTATATCAATATTTCTTATTGGTCTGAAGAATGTTCTTTAGGAAAATGCTGGTTTCTTCTGTTGGAATTTTAATGCTCAGAATCAAATTTCCCTTGGTGAAATTGAATAATACTGTCATCTTTGGTTTTGGCATACTTCCTTATAGAAACAATTTCCTGTTATCTGGCAATATGCTACCCACTATCTTTTTCAATCTCGAGCAGTGCGCTGCGGGTATATTTTGTTTTTTCAGATAATTATGTTTATTCAGCCAACATGAAAACTCTCATTCCAGCTTCTTTCTATTCAGATTTATGGGGAAATTCAAAATATTGCCTTTTTTCAGTAAAGGTTACATCTGAACCCCTAGGAAACAGCAAATATAAAAACAAATTGGTTTTGATTTTGTACACTATCTTATGACCTGTCTGAAATTTGAAACGTGATTTATACTTAGCTTATCATTTTAGTCAAGAAGTTAATTAGGTTACCATAAGTACTATGTTCACAGATTTTCAATAAAAAATGGAGAATGCGTATAAAAAAGTTGATTTTCACTGAAACTACACAACTAATTTCCATGAAACTTTCACGTAAAAGCCTTCTCTATGAAAATGAACTCAAACGTGCCAAATATGTAGATGATCGTTCGAATGGTTCGTGAGTTTAGCATTCTTCTACAAATATATATATATATATATATATATATATATATATATATATATATATATATACATAAATATATACATATATATATATAAATAGTTATATATATATATATATATATATATATATATATATATATATATATATATATATAGATATATATATACATAAATATATAAATATTTATATATATATATATATATATACATAAATATATATATATATATATATATACATAAATATATAAATATTTATATATATATATATATATATATATATATATATATATATATATATATATATATATATATATATATATATATATATTTGAATTCTCTGCACCTTTTAAGCCCATGCACTTATAACTTCAGATCTTCCTCCCTCGTGTCTCCTATCCTCAAATATTCCGTCTTACTCACATTCACACTCAACCCCATCCTTCGTACTCCTCTTTCAGCTTTCTGAACATGTAATCTTTGTCGTTTCCGTCACCTGCTACAATTACCTGGTCATCGGCAAAGAGAAGAGTTGTCAGAATCTGATCCTGAACTTGTACCCCCATTCCGTATGTTTTCCTTTCATCTCCGAAGATGGAACAACAAAATAGTATATTACACACCGAGGTGGGAAGTGATTCATTCCTGTCGTGAGATTAGTTAGTTAACCGAGACGCAAAGCGTCGAGGTTAACTATAATCTCGAGACAGGAATGAAACTTCCTACCGAGGTTTGTATACTATTTTATTTACAACCATCATATTTCGATCAAAATTTATAAATTTCTGTTTCGTTCTGAACATACCTAAAATATTACATTTAACGACAAATTACCAAGAACGCGGAATAATTAAGTAGATATATTGTTACCGTGACTACTGTGTATACAATTGTCACCAATATAAATAAATGTCAGACGAAGTCAATAAATGTCAGATAAAGTCGGATATTAAATTCGCGAATAATAAATTGAAAAACATGCCGACGAAAAATTTATGGATTGTACTCCACCAGAAGTACGACAGGCTGCTCATGCAGCAGTCCAGGGCTTGGTGCCAGATAAAAGTGAGCATCGGTATCTAAAAGCCATTGCATTATATAGGAAGTGGTGCGAAGAAAAAAAGTTTAAAAATATTGGTTCCGAAAGTGTACTCCTGGCATATTTTGGAGAACATAATAGACTTAAGAAGCCGTCTACTTTGTGGACAATGTACAGTATGATACGAACAATGCTAGAAATTGAAGAAAAAAACTGATATTTTCAAACATGGGAATTTGCTAGCCTTCCTAAAACGACAAAATGTGGGCTTTAGGCCCAATATGAGGGCGGGAAGTGAGGGTGGGAAGTGAGGGCGGGAAGTGATGGCGGTAAGTAGAGGTGTGTAATGTGACACTTCCCAACCTTCAATGACGTTTGTAATGACAGCATTACATATATGGTTGTAAATAAAAGGATATTAAAAATAGGACACAGGAAGGTAAAAGGGCTGTTCGCTTGTTGAATTCTTTATTGTTGTCAGGCAGGATGAAACTTCGTACGGAAATTACAATTTACACGACACTTGTAGAGCCTATTTTAACTTATGGATGTGAATGCTGGCAATTTCCAGGAAAAGAAAAAAGGAGCATAGACACAGTAGAGATGGACTTCTTGAGAAGATCTTGTAGAGTTTCCAGATTGCAACATATTAGAAACGAAGAGATAAGAAGGAAAGCTGGGCGGGTTCTTACAACGGCAGAACGAGTAAAAACGAGACAGTTACTATGGTACGGGCACGTTATGAGGATGGACGGTACATGATGGCCGAAGAGAGTTTTGGAGTACATACCACAAAGCAGAAGAAGGAGAGGAAGACCAATAACACAGTGGAGGGAAGGAATTACAAATAGTATGAAAGATAGAGCTATTGAGGTAGATGGCTGGAATGATAGAAAGAAGTGGCGAACGAAATGCGGGATGCGGCATAGGCTGTAGGACCCCCGCTTATATATATATATATATATATATATATATATATATATATATATATATATATATATATATATATATATATATATATATATATATATATATATATATATATATATATATATATATATGTTTTGATAATTTCAAATCTAAAGTGACTTTTAGGCAATAATGAGGATGAAAATAATATAGAAAAGAAATCAAAATAATTTGTGATGAATAACCTTCGTTTTACATTGATCATATAGAAATTGAAATCAAAACACCGATATCTTCTCGAAATATTTTGTTAATTTTAATCACTTCATAGATTTTTGTATAACACAACTATTATATGCAGCTGAGAAAGGCAAAGGTCTAGGTTTGGAAATTTCAATAATATGGGCTACCAATAAAAGTAAATTCCATTTTCCCAGAGGTTTTCTCATGTCGTAAGTAAGTCACTTACGAACTTACAAAGGGGAATAGCATTCATCCTGGGAACGGAACTTCAGATCCTCACTTTCATGAAATATTCGGTCTCTTTCACTCCTTATTCACTGAATACCCAAAAGTACATCTTGTGATCTAGATAAATGTATTCCTCTCAATAACTTGAGCTACCCACTTCTCTGACACATTTTAGAGAGAGGAATGAAATTCTTGTCTTTTTGCTTCTGTTATATTACTTTTGATGATTAATAGAATAGAATAATAGTGTATTTCACTCACAGCTGCTTTCCCATCAAATAAATAAGTTTAAACTTGATATGTTTGTTCTTGAGGCAGAACAAAACTATTGAAATTTTTGTCAAAATTTTGAGGAACTGGGTGAGGGGGTGTATGCGCATTGACAAAATATGTGGATGTTACAACCATCTAGGATTTTTCTGAGGGTGTAAATAACTAGTTTTTGAAGGAATTCTGCACCCCAAACTTCCTCAAAAATGAGTAGGAAAGTGGAAAAGTCTGAATTAATTTAATGTTATTGAGATGCCTGTTGATGTTATAATTTTTTTTTACTTCCACCAGTTTTATGAAGAGGTTTCTTGCTTTTTCGTGGTATTTGCAGTATCACCAAAATTTGTACAGACTGAGCTGTATAAATAAAATTTGCTATGTAGATTGAGTTTATATCAGCAAAGTAAATTTTGGTGTTTCGAATTTTTGTTCACTCCACCGGCATATTGATGTTGTCGTTTCGTATGCATACTTGTATTGTATTTAGATTTTGCTCAACTCTATATCAGCCCCTCCTTATGGAATAAGAGGACTTAAAAGTTTTACCTGAATTACATTGATGTATGTGCTTTTTGAAAAATACGACTCTATCTCAACCGCCAGTATTTTATGTTCACATAACTTGTTTCATCGTAGTTTTGGACATTGTGTTCAACTTTACACTCCAAGTTGACTTAGGGGGTTGATAATTTTTTTGTAAGAAATGACAAAAATGAACTCAAAATGCGAGTAGAAGTATTCAACCTTCTTCCAATTTATCGTTCAATTACATAAAGTGAACAAGGAAAATTATTTAATAATTCGAAAAATTATCAAACAACTTTTCAAGGAAGCTGGTTATACGTATTCAGCAACGCACAATCTGCATTCACAATCGAACGGTGAACTATAGAAACTGTCAAGTCACCCCGACTCAAAATCTGCATACAGCTGTTTCGATCTTATTAGATCTCATCAGTGCAGCTTATTTGACTCGGAGTGAATTAACAAATTTTTAATTGTTCCCCAATACAAATCGTGGTCTGTAACACTGGCTGGATAACAATCCAGAGCGCCATCCCACCAAAGATATTGGGAAACAACAATTCACCGCTTAGACTGAAAATGCGGAAATTTGTCGCGTAAACACGTACCTCCTGATATGAAGATATCTACTCTACAACAGTGGTGTATATGATTCCAAGGCACACTAACATAGTGATTTAAAACCTTTGGATATACTCACGAGAGCGCGCTCCGAATATTCTAGTCGCTTAATACGCAAAATACAACAATCAAATCATGAAAAACATACTAGTCGACCATGGTCAATTTCATACATTACATAAAGTGAACAAGGAAAATTCTTTAATGATTTGAAAAATTATCAAACAACTTTCCAAGGAAGCTGGTTATACGTATTCAGCAACGCAAAATCTGCATTCACAATCGAACG
This sequence comes from Cynegetis impunctata, assembly GCA_030704885.1. Taxonomy (NCBI): domain Eukaryota; kingdom Metazoa; phylum Arthropoda; class Insecta; order Coleoptera; family Coccinellidae; genus Cynegetis; species Cynegetis impunctata. The sequence continues at coordinate 217,892 of JARQZK010003613.1, forward strand.
GTGAACTATAGAAATTGTCAAGTCTCCCCGACTCAAAATCTGCATACAGCTGTTTCGATCTTATTAGATCTCATAAGTGCAGCTCATTTTCGATTTTTCGCTTTTTTGCGCACTTCCAGATTGAAGGAAATTTCTTACGTGGATTAGATTGCTAGAGGCGTGCCTTTTGGTGTTTTCAACTATCAAATCATGAAAAACATACTTGTCGGCCATGGCCAATTTCATACATTACATAAAGTGAACAAGGAAAATTCTTTAATAATTTGAAAAATTATCAAACAACTTTCCAAGGAAGCTGGTTATACGTATTCCGCGAGGCAAAATCTGCATTCACAATCGAATTTTAAAATTATTAAAGAATTTTCCTTGATCACTTTATGTAATGTATGAAATTGACCATGGTCGACAAGTATGTTTTTCATGATTTGATTGTTGTATTTTGCGTATTACGCTGCTAGAATATTCGGAGCGCGCGGAGTATATCCAAAGGTTTTGAATCACTATGTTAGTGTGCCTTGGAATCATATACGCCACTGTTGAAGAGTAGATATCTTCATATCAGGAGGTACGTGTTTACGCGACGAATTTCTGCATTTTCAGTCTAAGCGGTGAATTGTTGTTTCCCAATATCTTTGGTGGGATGGCGCTCTGGATTGTTATCCATACAGTGTTACTGACCACGATTTGTATTGGGAAACAATTAGAAATTTGTTAATTCACTCCGAGTCAAATAAGCTGCACTGATGAGATCTAATAAGATCGAAACAGCTGTATGCAGATTTTGAGTCAGGGTGACTTGACAGTTTCTATAGTTCACCGTTCGATTGTGAATGCAGATTTTGCGTTGCTGAATACGTATAACCAGCTTCCTTGGAAAGTTGTTTGATAATTTTTTAAATTATTAAAGAATTTTCCTTGTTCACTTTATGTAATGTATGAAATTGACCATGGTCGACTAGTATGTTTTCATGATTTGGTTGTTATCGTTTAATGTTTAGCGTTTATTTCAATTTCAACATATTTGCATATATTATTATTATTAGAAAAACCTGTTTGATTTTAACGGTTATTATATTTCACTCTATGATGCGGCGTTTAACCGAACTGATCTAGAACAAATTGACTTAAATCATTCCCCAATAATAAATATATTTAATACCTGATGTAGTTTGCTCACGTTTCTTGGAAGGATTACCTACCCTCCACCCTGATTTCAATTTCTTGTTGTGATCGTTTTTTTGTACTAATAAATTCACGTAAAACTAAGTGACCATAATTTCAGTATTTCATTCTATCCGAAAAAGCCACCGTGTCAAATATAATATTCGCTAAAATCAAATATGTATTTTTCTAATAATATTGTTATGGGTTCTAACCTAGTAATGGCCACATCAATTCAAAATATATGCATACATAAATCCAAATGTGAATAAGATTTTTCTATCAATCATAGGAAAATTTGAATATCCAAATTCGTAATAAATTGCTTCATTTTTTGGGTCAACATTGGGACTGTTTCTCATATGAAAAATGCATGAGTTATAGCATAAAATATTATATTGTTGTGTGTTGATCGTGAATTTATCCATAACGTTTCAGTAAATCAAAATGTCTAGTGAAATCATCATCGAGCAAGTATATACGATTTACATCACTGTTAAGTGTGAAAATTTGAGTATTTAATATGAAAATAATACTAGTAGCACCCTGAGGAAATCAATCATGAAAAAAGAACAGTACGTAAAACACAAAAATGGCCAGCACCGATATCAGATATCGCGCCTACGAAGAAAGAAAATTATAAATAATAACGATTTTCTCTTGAGATTAGATAAGGTGATGGCCCAGACAGGTTACAGACCAAGACTAATTAATATATATATATATATATATATATATATATATTTATATATATATATATATTTTTATATATATATATATATATATATATATATATATATATATAATGAAGTGAACTAGGACATTTATTTGAAACTAATCAAACAAACCTCCTAGCGGAGCTGGTTATACGAGTTCACGAAACATCGAAATGCCTCCATATACCTTAGGATGGTGTATGTTAGAAACATTAAGTCCATCACAATCAATGGAAATGATAGACAGTCTGTTTCGCCCTTATTTGGGGCTCATCAGTATCATCTATCCATCGAAAGTGATAACCAACCAAATATTTCCAACGACGTTATATTTTCCTTCCAGTGACTATATGGCATATAAATATGACACAGCGCCACCAGTCGGAAATAAATGAACCACATCCCACAGATAGAAGGAAACATTTCGGCAACGGGAACTCGCACGTCCTGACACTCGAAGGTGGTTACTATAATCGCTAAGCAAGAGTAAAGTTGATACATCCATTCGATGTAATTCAAACTAGCTCCGCTAGGAGGTTTTTTGATTAGTTTCAAATAAATGTCCTAGTTCACTTCATTTTATTGCCACGAACGTGTGTCGTTAACACGAAGAATTCTGTTTTCTATTCATTTGCTACCTGTAAAAGGGATAAAATTTGGAGCGCTTGTTACTTGCGGCGTGTGAAGTTTGAATTACATCGAATGGATGTATCAATTTTACTCTTGCTTAGCGATTATAGTAACCACCTTCGGGTGTCAGGACGTGCGAGTTCCCGTTGCCGAAATGTTTTCTTCTATCTGTGGGATGTGGTTCATTTATTTCCGACTGGTGGCGCTGTGTCATATTTATATGCCATATAGTCACTGGAAGGAAAATATAACGTCGTTGGAAATATTTGGTTGGTTATCACTTTCGATGGATAGATGATACTGATGAGCTCCAAATAAAGGCGAAACAGACTGTCTATCATTTCCATTGATTGTGATGGACAACTTAATGTTTCTAACATACACCATCCTAAGGTATATGGAGACATTTCGATGTTTCGTGAACTCGTATAACCAGCTCCGCTAGGAGGTTTGTTTGATTAGTTTCAAATAAATGTCCTAGTTCACTTCATTTTATTGCCACGAACGTGTGTCGTTAACACGAAGAATTCTGTTTTCTATATATATATATATATATATATATATATATATATATATATATATATATATATATATATATATATATATAAGTTGAGAAAAACTAATATTGTTATTTCGTCTTACACCCTTCTAATTACACAGCCAGGTGGGCGCACAGTTCAGGTGGAAACACAACAAAGTCGAATTTAGATCGATGAGCGCAAAGCGCACGGGGTTACTACATCGGTGTAGTTTCCACCACATTTTCCACGCTTTTCTCTAGTTCGTTTGCGTAAGTCGTCCCGTGAAGACACGCTGCAACACCATATCGCGAATCTGAAACTAAAGATGATCAGAAGTGTTAGCGAAACGTTTTCTTCTGTTATTTTGATGTGTTCGTTTTGCTGAAATGATTTTGAATTCATCAGAAAACTTTTACAAGTATTCACTGTAAGATAGTCTGCTTGAGATATAGAAATTTTTATTATTATTAGTTGAAATTTGAATGTTATTCGAAATATTTTGCTGAAAGCTTTCCAGATGTAAAATAATACAAAATGTGTGTATAGATAGGGACTTAATTCGAACTATGGTATCAATAGAACTGAGAATACTTTTGATTACTTTAATTTATCTTTCTGTAAGTGGAAATTATTCGATTCTTGGTGTAAATAGTGCTTCGATAAATGGATCTATTGTGCAAAACGAAGAATATAATAGATCTTCTAATTCGGTAGAATTAGTGGAACAGTTTTGTGGTCTTCAAGGAACTTTGAATGAAGTGAATGGGGATGACGTAAATTTTACAGTGAGCAATGACCTATTCGAGAGTCATATTCTGGTTCCAGGAGTAATTTACCAAAGTGAGTTTTACAGTTATTTCTTATGAAACAAAGTTTACTTCTTACCAGTTTTAGTTTCATTATTCTGTTTATGTCCAAAAAATACAACTCTTACATAGAATACGAGAGGGTTGAATGTACAGGCAGGGGCTTTAAATTATGTTGTCTCGTTCAAAATTTGAATAATCGTTTACAATATAATATGAATATTTTAGATGTTTACAAGTTGAACATCTCGTTTGATACATGATTCTAAATTGAATTAAGAATACTTCATTATTAGTGACATATTGTATTCAAAAAATAGTTTAATTGTTAAATAATAGATCTGATGCACGAAAGATAGAAAACAAGACATTCTAGAATAAAGAAATGATAAGTTGCTGTGAAATATGGCAAAAACAGTTTCAATCAGTTGCGAACATACAAAAATTTATTTTTATTTATTATATATATATATATTTATATATATATATATATATATATATATATATATATATATATATATATATATATATATATAATTATTTATTCGAATTGTTGTTGCCTGTGATCTATTTTTAATCTCTTGATAATTATTAGCAATAACAGGCTGGTTGAATCTTAAAAAACTCGATTTTATTAAAAAGTTGACGTTTCACTACGACATTCGTAGTTTTTCAAAACTTTTGAAAAAATTAAAATTTCTTTGACATTTATTGATTTGAAAAAATTTGAATAGACAAAGACTACTTTGTCTCGCTAAAATTTTTTTCCGAATGTGGTTATTTATTACGTGCTATTCAGTCTAATATCAACATTCAAAATTGTTATCATTAGATGGCAAGGGAAACCACAGAAACCTTTACCTACGTAATGTTCGAAAATAAAAATAATAGGGTACTATTTATCTAACAACAAAGAAATTAGTCGCAGGAAAATATTAAAACAGTAGAGCAGAATTATCGGTATAGAACGTTTATATGGAAGCAGCCGTTGACACGTGTTTCGGACTCTTTGGTCCTCATCAGAACGGCGTAGCAAAGCATTGGATTGAAAATTTGGAGATGAAAATAGTACAACAAATAAAAACCTCTGTTACGGAAGACAATCATCCCTTTGTGGACTATTGTTTGAACTCTCCGGTTTGGGAGATTTGGTCAAACTCTGCCACGGAGGCGATTAATGCCATCCGCGAGATCTCAGAACGAGTAAATAAACAATAATAGAGAAATTAGTCGCGGGAAAATATTAAATAAGTAGAGCAAAATTATCGGTATAGCCCGTTTATATGGAAGTAGCCGTTTTTAATGAAATTTTTATTTAGAATTTCAAATGTTTTAAAAAGGTACTCACAATCTAGAACAATGTTTGAAACTCTCAGCTTAAGTTTGGGATCATTGCCATATTTTCAGCTTGCAATATTTAATTATTTATTCGAATTGTTGTTGCCTGTGATCTATTTTTAATCTCTTGATAACTATTAGCAATAACAGGCTGGTTGAATCTTAAAAAACTCGATTTTATTAAAAAGTTGACGTTTCACTACGACATTCGTAGTTTTTCAACTTTTTTGAAAGAATTGAAATTTCTTTGACATTTATTGATTTGAAAAAATTTGAATAGACAAAGACTACTTTGTCTCGCTAAAATTTTTTTCCGAATGTCGTAGTGAAACGTCAACTTTTTAATAAAATCGAGTTTTTTAAGATTCAACCAGCCTGTTATTGCTAATAATTATCAAGAGATTATATATATATATATATATATATATATATATATATATATATATATATATATATATATATATATATATATAGCACTGCCTACGCTGTTCTTGATCTACTAATCATATCTTTGAACGGTAGGTATTCCTTAATGTTGTGTATCTTTTTCACATACATAAGTTAATAAATTCATTATGAAACTTTTGTTAGTGGTACATGTAATCTTGATAATCTAGATAAGTACCAGATATAATTGGAAACCATTTTTAAGGGAATTTGAAAGCTAATCACCAAAAGATTCCAGATATATGTATATATCTATATATTTATCATCATCATCAGCCTTTCTCGGTCCATCTCCGGACATAAGCCTCTTCAATTCTTCTCCATTCGCCTCTGCCGATTGTCAGACTCATCCATTGTATCCCTTCCACCTAGTTTCCGGCCGTCCTGGGTTTCTTTTAGTTGTTGGGCCTCCATTCAGTTGTCTTCTTGGTCCATCTATTATCATCTGTTCTCATTATATGGCCAGCCCATTTCCATTTCAGTCTTGCCATCCGTTCTACGATATCCAAAACTTTTGTCCCTTGTCTGATCCATTCGTTTGTCTTTCGGTCTTGTAGTCGAATTCCTAGCATCTTCCTTTCCATCCTTCTTTGGGCAATCCTTAGACGTTCCATGGTACCCGCATTAAGGCTCCAAATTTCTGCGGCGTACGTTAAGGTCGATAGGACACATTGGTCAAACACTTGCGTTTTAAGGTATTGTGAAAGTTTGGAATTGAAAATATTACTAAGTTTTCCATATGATGTCCATCCAAGTTGAATTCTTCTGGATATCTCCGCTCTCTGACTGTCCTTCTCGAATGATATTCTTTGACAAAGGTACACGTATTCATCTACCATTTTAATTGTATTGTTGTTCTTGAGGTCCATATCTGTGACATCATCGAAAATAAGAAAGGAGACAAAGAACATATATATATATATATATATATATAAATACATATTATATATATATATATATATATATATATATATATATATATATATATATATATATAGAACAACGCCTGCGTGCTCCCTAATGCCATGATCCCATCTCAGGTTCAGATAACTCTTTATTGTACTAATGTGGGATTCTGGTTATCTCTTTGTTGCTGCTAGGTGTTTGTCCACTACCGACCGAAAGAATTTCATTCTTAAGATTACACACATTCTTTATATTGTTTTGTCATATTCATTATTATATTCTCAGGTTATAACTCAATATAGATATAGACCTGTAAGCAACCCAAAGCTTTCTTTTGATTCCACACCCTCTTCTCCAGGTGAAGGGTCATTCTGTATTTGAAGATAATGAAATTTCTTCTAATATCCATGCTTGTAAATTTGATCCGTCTGTAGTAGTGAGACAGAGATTTCAACTGGTAGGCCTACATATAAGTCCACTACTTTCATTGTGGTGTTGTGTCTTAATTACCTACCAGCTCACTGTATATATCTTTTTGAGTCAGACTGATTTTCGTGTCTTTTCAATTTAAGACTGTATTTAGCTCTGTGATTTTTTGTTGCAATTTTATGGTTTTTTTCTTATCATCAAGTATATCCACGTACAAATTTCAAACCCCCAACTCAATTTGGAGAGGGTATGGGATGCAAAACTCCTCCGTTTTTTTTAATCCCCATGCCTCCTCCAAAATGTCCTAGGGGCTGAATTTCGAATATGTTATAGATTAGTAATTTTCACATATTTTTCCACAGTTTGGAAACGGTCCTCGCTCATTTCATTTTCCGCCACTCCCTTAGATGACTGAACTTTAATAGTTTTGCTGTGGATCACGAAATCGTTGAAGGCTGCTTGAGATGTCAAAATGCACCGAAAACAATAGTATATTGTATAATTAGTGGGAAAAGCATAATATTGGGAATATGCTTTTCCCACGAATTATACATACTATTTTTTCTCCGATCGTTGATTTACATTTAAAAAATTAATTAAAAAATATTTCATTCAAGATGTAATCAAGTAAATTTAAATAGGTTTCTCTATATTCATATTGAAATATAGAAGTGGTAACCATGGAAATTACTCTGTTATGACAAAAGTAAAATAATTTTAAAGCCGGTTTTGTTTGATTCGTTGTGGTTTATAAGGAATTAAAAAAGAATTAGTAAACATGAACACTGATAGTGATAATTTGTTACCTTGCACGCCTCCTGAACTAGTAGAAGCCGCGAACGCGGCTTCACTTAATCTACTTCCGGCGAAATCCAGAGAGAAGTATGAGCTTGCGTACCAACGCTTCATGGATTATTGCAGAAAAAATAACAGTTTATCCTTTTCTGAGAATGTACTGATGGCGTATGTTGCTGAATTGGCTAAAACAATGAAATCTTCGACGTTGTGGGCACATTCCATGCTTCGATCAACTCTGTCTGTTAAAAATAATTTTAATATTGCCCAGTACCTACCAAAAACTGAGAGCATTTTTAAAACGTCAAGCTACAGGATCAAACCGAAAAAATCCAAAATTTTAACCCAGGAACAAGTTCAGAAATTCATTTTAGAGGCTCCAGATGACATATTTTTATCAACGAAAGTAAGTAGATAAGTATTACTTGAAATACATAAAAAACGAAATATACAATTTTTGATTACCTCTTAGGTAGCTCTAATATTCGGAATAGCAGGAGCCTGTAGACGAGATGAGCTTGTCCGAATGAAAGTTCAGGATATAGAAGATTTCGGTTCAAAAATACTGGTAAAAATACCAGAAACAAAAACAAATAAACCTAGATCATTTATCATTAACGAAACCTATTTAAATGTTCATAGAAAGTACGTATCATTTAGGCCTAATGATTTTGAAAATCCTAGATTTTTTTTAAAATTCAACAAGGGAAAAGGATGGAAGACAGTCATTGGAATATATCAACTTGGAAAAATGCAACAAATTGTTGCAAGTTATTTAGAGTTGCCAAATCCGACAGAATATACAGGACATTGTTTCCGAAGATCATCGGCAACACATTTGGTAGATGCTGGAGCTGATATTCTTTCTTTAAAGCGCCACGGAGGATGGAAATCTTCCAATGTGGCGGAAGAATATATTGAAGAATCACTTAAAAATAAAGTAGAAGTGGCTAATAAAATATTCGAAACCCCTGCCTCGACTTCAAATGAAAATGATCGAAACGAGATAAATCAAACAATTAGCCATGCAGCTTCAACGTCTATAAATTCTGGTTGCCCTCCAGTACAATTTACAAATTGTACAAACTGTACAATAAATGTAAATATTGACAACAATTATTAAAATGAAAACCATACTTTGTTTCATTTTATTGTAATAATCCATTTGTAACATTACCGCACGCTAGAGCAGTGCGGTAAGAATATTACCGCACTGTTATTTTCTAATTGCTTAGCAACTGTCCACTATTCTGGAATGTTGAGCTTTGTGCATAGAAAACAGGTCAAAATAGTGTCACTTTTCCAACGATCGGAGAAAAAATGTATTATCGACCTTAAAAGCATCAAATATCCACAGCATATCGCATGAATTTGGTTTTCTGCTCATATGCACTTATGCTAAATTATTATTTCATTTTTTCGCTACTACCTGCATCGTATGAGAAATACTGTTATGTTTCTATTCTATGCTATTTTGGTGGAGAACGCAACAAAAACTGCAAATTGAGCAATAGTAGCTGAAACTGTTTAATGGTGATGTTAGCCGTTTCGGTTGACAGTCAGCGAAAATTACACCCGTTAAATAGATACTACATTAGGACTGTTGATGAATAAACCCGGCGCATTCGCCAATTCTCAAATGATTAAAAGGTTATCTTCAAATTAACACGTTCGCGACGATGTGCGCTACCGGTGGCCCCCAAACGATCTATCTTCACAGACAATGGGTACCATCGGTGGCCACTGATCAATATAGAGTTTAGACTCACATAAAATTTCACACGTCAAAGATAGACTTTTGATATTGAGGCACTGGCTATAGGAATAGCACATGTTGCTTTGGGTACCACCGATTGCGCACTCATCCACTGAGATAGGTGTAAGAGAAAAAAAACATACAGATACATAAAAATACATGCTTATTTTTTCGAATCATTTCAAAACATGATAGTACAGAAGTAAATGAACATGAATTAGTAAGTATACCTAACTACGAACTAAAAGAACATAAATCTAAATAACAACATACAAATTTAAAAAAAAAAGGTTATAAAAAAAAAACATAAAATCATCAGTCTGAAAGTAAAAAAAATTCACATGAATAAGTATACCTTACTATGTACTAAAATAACATAAATCTAACTAACAACACTAATAAAAAAAACGTTTATGCTCAAAAGAACAAATTCCAATCGACTTTACATGGTGGCCACCCGGTGGTACCCGACGCCAACGACGAAAAAATATTCATTGGTGACGTCAGGAACCACCGGTGGTGCACATCGAACATGGAATACTACAAAACTACAAAAAAACTCATATTTACTGTTCAAAAACACTTTATTCATACAAAAAACAACACAAATTAACAAAAATGAGACATAAAAAATTTTCGTCCTGAATTGATCGGTATACAATCAAACCATCGTCGCGAACGTGTTAAGTTTATTTCCACTTCATACTTCGCACCGTACGAATCAGAATCACGTGAATGATTGAAAGCGGACAAAAATCCATTTTAATATATCAGATAAAGTAAAAGAAGTTAGGAAGAGCAGTGGAAACAAATTTTACAATGTCTTTAGCAAATCTTAGGTGGTTTATGGAACCTACATTATAGATTTCTTCAATTGACGCAAAAAATTTTAGAGAATATTGTATCACTTTGTCTTCCTTCATAAGAAGGAATCTAAAGAAAGTGCAGATTTTTTTCTGTTCATTTCATATGGCGGCGGGCACGGAGCGGGAAAAATTGTGCATTTTGCATTTCAAATACCATCTAACTAACCATCCTAGATACCAGATCAAAAATTCGGAACTACCGCATTTATCTCGACATCCATGCAGTTTTCGAAAAACATACACGAGAGCAAAAAGTATCCAAATTAAAGGGAAAATTTAAATTGATATTTCATTGGAAGCAGAGGCGGCACGCGTGAAAGTTCGAGAGGGTTGAATTGGGTACGATCCCCAAAAGTGTAACACCCTGTAGGTATTCAAAAATGCTCAATAGCCTCAAATATTGACCTATTGAAGTGAAATGAGTGCCAAATTTCATTCAATTATTTTGAAAATTGTAGGAGGAAACTTAGAAAAAAAACAGAAAAATATAAAACTTTGGCACCCTGTATATCAGAAATGAAGCTCCTAAGCATATATGTTTATATGAGATTTTCATCATAAAAAAAATTTCTTTTATAAGATGTTACAGTCCTGATACAGAAAACTGACTGACCCTATATATATATATATATATATATATATATATATATATATATATATATATATATATAAACATATATATATATATATATATATATATAAATATATATATATATATATATATAAATATATATATATATATATATATATATATATATATATATAATATATATATATATATATATATATATATATATATATATATATATATATATATATATATATATATATATATATATATATATATATATATATATATATATATATATATATATATATATATATATAATGAATCAAGTTAGCCCTAATTGTGAATAATTTTCGGGAAAACTGATTATCAATATTGTCAACTGAACAATTTCGTTTGAAATTAATATGCTGATATAAAATGGAACAAAAATAATTAATTAGTTCTTCAACAATAAGCCTACTATAGTCCAGAGATATAGGTGGGATGAAATAAAGAGAAATTCTTGAGTATTTCTCATGATTTGTAGAATGAGATTTGGCTTCATACGTTTCTGAAATAAAAAGATACTTGAAACAGTTGTAAATCAAATAGGGAATTGAATTTATAGCATTATCCTCCATTGGTTTTCAATAATTGAACACTAAATCTCAGAGTTGGACCTTGTTCACTCGAATTTGGCAATGATACGAACTATCACCTAACCTTTTTGGCACGTCTTATGTTTCCAAAGAACCTTCCTTCCAGTTGTAATGAGTGGTCATTAAAGTCTTTGACGTTCAGTCCTTCTCTAGTAAGTGTGAATAAAATCATCAATTCTGACCCAATTTTATATTGATTAAGCTTCTGAAGTATTATCAAACAATTCACTGTTTTTTAGGTCCTTTTCAATAATCGCAATTCAAAATTATTGATACTAATCTGAAAATATACGTTAATCCTACTTGAAAATATAAGAACCAGAAATTATCTACAAATAAATGTATCTTATATTGATATTAAAATAAAATTAATTGAAACATTTGATTTATTCGTTCGTTATATAAGAGACAAATACGAGAAACGCAGAAACTTTTCATCTCATATCTTTTTTTCTCAAAGTTCTACAATTAGAAAATTAATTAAACCAAATTGTGCTTCGTATTCGGCAAACTACTCAAGGAAATTAGCAGACCCATCTACTGAGCAATAAACAAACAAAAAACGATGATGAAAGTCGACGGCAGCCCAGATAAAATAAAAGTTTTCGGACGTTTTGAAGGCTAGGCTGTCTGAAGGTCGATCTACAAAATGCGCGATAGAACTAAGTGAAAACGCACAGCTACTATCATAAATCTAAAATAAGTATGACTTTAATATATTATACTCTGTTGTCAGTCGTATTTTCCCCTAAAATAATAGATTATTGCACTGTGTGGAAAGTCAACCATGAGGTGTGGAAATAGTTTTTAAACCTATTTTATACTTACCGGAACAAGATTTTCGAGGTGTATATATATATATATATATATATATATATATATATATATATATATATAAATATTTATAAATATATATGTATATACATCAAAAATCCAATCATGAAAATGTACAAGTTGACCATAGACAATATTATAATTTATATGAAGTGAGCAAGAAAAATTCGTCAATAATACATTTCACCAGCTTCCTTGGAAAGTTATTTGATATTTTTTAAATCATTGAAAAATCATATATATATATAGATATAGATATATATATATATATACATATATATATATATATATATATATATATATATATATATATATATATATATATATATATATATATATATATATATATATATATGAGAGAAAACTGTTAGATCGGGATGTAAGTCACAAAACTTTAACTGCGGTAAAACTCTTTATTGAAGAAGTTACCTAACTTTCGGTCATTTGCATGTCCATCTTCAGGGTACTACAAAAAACAATATAAAACAAAAATACGGTAAGACCAAAAGTTTCCCTAATACTTACTCTCAATGTGAGTTAACCAAAAACAAAAACATATGACATATTGAGTCATTGTAAAAACTGTAAAAATTATAAAATGAACTGAACAAGAAACACATCGAAGGAAACGTACACTATTAAAAATTGACTATTGTTAAATGCAAAACAAGATGTCTAAGAACAATCTGGAAAAGAAATCAAGTACAAGAGCAAAATGATGACAGTCAAAAACCGGTGGAACATAACCTAACTCGAGCAGAAATCCACCTGACATGGTATCTGTGCCTGAAGACTTCTTCTTTTTGTTACTGTGTTACAGAAGTCTTCAGGCACAGACACCATGTCAGGTTCCATTCCAACCTCATAGTTTTTAATTGTTTTTCTGGCGCTGGGCTGCAGCCCCATGACTCCCCTCTGGGTGCGCCACTGTATATATATATATATTTTCTGTGTATTGTTAAAATACAGCTCCATTCATGTTTATATCAGCGTTCAAATCGTCTGTATTCCTTTTTTTACTCACACTACCATGTTATCATTCATTATTTGCTTGGTTTAGTACTCCTTCAATGTTTTTATTCTCCATAATACTGAAAAAGATCTTCCGGCGGTATAGGTCGATACTGGGTAAGTCAAAACAATTTTTACCAATTTGTTGATTTCAGATATCATATTTTTCATAGATTCGCAATGTGAATTCATAGAAGAAGCATTATTTTCGATATTATTCAGTATAATATATTTGAAACAAAAACAAAACTTGAATTTACTGCGTTTATTATCACAAAAATACTCTGAAAAATATTAGGTACACTGCGATTGCAATTTCGGTCACTAGACCATCATCGGGCAGATTGAGTTAAGAACTCTTAAAAGAAGTTCCTAACTCAATCTACCCGATGTTAGTCTAGTGACCGAAATTGAAATCGCAAAATATTTTTCAAAGTATTTTTGTGATAATAAACGTAATAAATTCAAGTTTTGTTTTTGTCTATATGTCTATAACGCATATTTTGATGAGGAATTGAACAAACCACATCAAAACAATCTCTGTAGAAATATTTGATATAAATATTTGAAGAAATAGTTCTATATTTTTCAAGTAGGCATGTCATAGCATGTTTAGTGAAGTTCTGTTGAAGAAGTTCAAATACATTTCTCGATAAAAGTCAGCAGGCGACAAACATTAATAGAGTTCAATTGAAGAGTCGATCTTTTTAGAAAGTTCAGGTTTATTTAGTTCAAAGATAAGAGCTAAATGTAAAGTAAATTTCCAAATATTTTGAAATTTTTCGAATAATTGACGAGCTGTTCGAATATTCAACTGATACTCAACTAGACCAACCAAAATAGGTATAAATTTGGCACGATATATAGAACATTTTTCTATCTCTTCTTTGCTACTAATGTGAGCATTATTGAAATATTTGAATACATAATACTATTCACTAATTCACTAACTTTAACTTAACGCAATAAACTTCAAACTAACTAGTATTTGACACTTCTGTCAATTTTATTATTTTTCATGGCACACTAAGTATCAAATTTAAAAAAAACTGGTAATAATTTTGGGATACCAAAATATTAAAAAAATTAAAAATGCAAAGTTTGTCATGAAAATTGGTTTATGTGCCTAAAAAAATTTTTTTATAAATTTTTTCGATATCTCTAATTAAAATATTGTGAATCGGCCCTATTTGTCAATTCGTAGTAGGCCAAGTTTGAAATTCAGAATTCAATTAAGAATTTTAAAAAAATATGAACCATCACCGTTTATGACTGTACAATAATTCAAATCTGTATTTCGTTAAATAACCATAATATGGGGGTGTCTTCATCTTAAATGCGACACACTGAATATTCTTGCTCGGTACAGTTTGGCATCACAAGCGTTTCTCGTTAGTAGAATAAATCTAACAAACTTGGGTAAATAAATTTATAATTTTCTCATTTTCATTCATCGTTTGGGGAAGGAAGTGGAAGTAAGGTAAAAGAGGAAATTCCTTAAATCGCAGGGGCAATAATTGGTACGTTTGTTGTTAAGGAAGAGACCACTGGCGGTATAAATTTTTTTTTCTGACCGCCACCATTTAATGTGGAGTTTTCCTCTTGTTTCGAAGGATTGAGAATCTGCGCACGTCCGCAGCTTCTGCAGATTGAGCTATTGACTTGATGTTAGAGAAGTATTCTTTGACGTTTAATTTTTTTCCTCAGCCGTCGCCATTCCAGTGTAGAGGTTTTATGAGTTTTGATGAGAATATATATATATATATATATATATATATATATATATATATATATATATATATATATATATATATATATATATATATATATATATATATATATATATATATATATATATATATATATATAATAACAAAAAAGAGTGCGAAATACGGTTTTTTCATTATGAAAAATTTAGTTTAATTTCTCCAAAAAAGTATTTCTTTTATTATACTGCTGATGTTATAGGACCAATGGAGTTCAATGAGTTTTTGACTGAATTTCAGTTTTGTACCTGTATAATAACAAGAAACTGTGTCCACTTTGCTACAGTTATAGTAAAAGCAGATAATGTGATCTATTGATATAAATATGCACTTGATCGTTGAAACCGATGTGGTCACATGCTATACAAGTAATTATAAGGTAGATAAACTACAATTCATTGAGTTTCAAGAGACATTTTTACTTTGAGTGCTGAACCTCGTTATCTGAAGTATCTCATATCAATTGTTCTGACTCAAATTCATTTGAAAGAAGCACTCGATTCATTAGACTTTCGCTCTGTTGAATAGTCGTCAGAATTGAACGATTCCATCAATACGTGGTCTATCAATATGCGTCCTAGGGATATAAATTAGCAAAGAATCCATTATTTTCAAATTGGACTCGCATCCGAGAAAATACTCTATGGAAGACTTGCTTGAACAAAGGAATAAAAAAGCACAAACAAAAATATTTTGTGACGATGCTGTTAATCGACTGAAAACACTAAATTATATGTGTGAAAAATAAAACTATGATTGAAGATATTCTCATAATATTCAACTATACTATGCATTTCGCTGCAATCTTCAGCTTAATCTGGTTAACCATTGAAACTTGCTTGTGAAGAAGCTGAAGTGCTCTTTGAAATGCGTGAATCAAAAATTTTTTATAGAATATTGAAATCTTAAATTTCAAGTTTAACTCAGTAGTTGAGCATGTAAATTTCCTGAACAAGGTGTCTCTTTTCATTATTTTCTAGAGTGTGTAGGAGTATAGAAAAATGTATGTTGCCAGTTGTCAATATAGTGTAGTGCTGCAGGAGGGGGTGTTGAGGTTGCTCTAATATGCGCTCCAGAATTCGACCGTAACGTGGCAACAGTCTGTCATAGAAAGCTCAAAATGATCTCATATTGTTCAAATTTTAGCTTTCTATAACTTTTGTTCTAAAATTTGTTTTGGAAATATATCGTTCTTTCGGAGTGTATGGTCAGTTAGTGTCAGTAAGGTGTTAGAAAGTCGCTGTCTTCGACTGCTTTTACTAGGAATGAGTTTTCTTCGAAAAACCCTGAATTTATGGAAATTCAAAATCCAAATGAATGGAGATAAATAATTCCAGTTTTCTACGATTTATTTTCGCGGCATTTATAGCATAAACCAGCGATTATAGAAAGTTAAAGCTATATGGTTTATTCGAAAAATTTTGAATAAAAATAAGACTGAAATCCGATTTTGAGAAGTTTTTTTTCCCCAAACAACTGATTATTTTACAGCCGGAGGTGGACAACAAACAAAAGAGAAAACTTGATCTGTTTGGCATGTTCAACTACTGTTAGCTCCTGGTCTAATCTGAACTATCTTTATATAGGATTTTTTGAGAATAATGTAAATGTGTCGGAAATATACAACATGAACTATAATGAAGCGAGTTATCCAATTGTAGATATGCTATTATTACAAAAGTTATTCGAAGTTTCCCAGTTGGAAACTTTCTAAATAATGACAACTGATTTGCATCCTCTTCTTATTAGTTATAAAAATTCAATTTAGCGGTTTAAGTTGACGGAAAATTAAAAAAAGTTTACGGCCATACCAATCTGAAAGTGCATGTACTCAATTTCTTACAACATCATCGAGCGGTTCGCAAGCATTTTTTTCTTGAAGGAGGGCTTTTGCAATAAGTTGAATGAGAATGTTTTC
>JARQZK010003613.1:240000-332500 GCA_030704885.1 Cynegetis impunctata
TATAGGACAAAATAACAATTCTCATAATGAACTTGTTACAGATATGAGTCAAGTTTTTTATGCCTCGTTACCTTATATAAAAGAAATAACACCTAAACTGACCAGAATTTTTCAATCTTTTGAAAACATCAAAATTGCAAATAGAACAGTTATTTCAATGAGACAAATATATTCGAAAATAAAAGACAAAATTCCTATTTTATCACTCACAAATGTTGTTTATAATATCCCTTGTAATGATTGTGATAAGAATTATATTGGCCAAACAAAAAGACTATTAAAAGACAGAATCACTTCTCATAAGAGTGATAGTAGATTACACCCTGAGAGATGTGCTTTAGCTAAACATGTCAATGATTGTGACCACCAGATGAACTACCTTTCAACAACTGTTCTAGCAAGAGAATCACATCTTTCAAAAAGATCTTTTTTAGAAATGGCCTTTATTTATCAAGACAATAATTCCATCAATAAAAAAACAGATATAAGCCATTTGAGTGAAATTTATTCTTTTTTACTTTCACTTGATATAAAATAACACAAAATCAAATTAATTTAACGTAATGAAATAATGTCAAACTTCAATTTGAATATAAAAAAAATGAGTGACACCGATTTGTCATTTCGTTCAGAAATTTAATTTTAACTTCAAAAATGTATCAACTTTTATAATTTTTTAACAAATAGCATCATTTTCAATGTTTCTTATATCGTATTATCAACATCTATGTAATCATTCTCACGACAGATTTCTCCCTGATGATGGAATAAAAAGATTCCGAAAGCTTGGAAAAACTTCAAAGAGTTTCCTTACATTGCTGCAGTCCCTACAAATAGATATCCATATATATATATATATATATATATATATATATATATATATATATATTATATGTATATATATATATATATATATATATATATATATATATATATTGTATATATATATATATATATATATATATATATATATATATATATATATATATATATATATATATGTATATATATATATATTTTTTTTTTTCCCAAGTTTCCGCCATCTCCCCATCTTAGAAAAGGGAGTGGCGACAAGGTGCATAAGCAAAAAACAATTCATCAGAAAATTTAAAAGAGTATTTTGAATGCTGTATACAGCTAAAAATAAAAGCGAAAATTATTTCTGCACTCCCAAACGCCATTCGTTTGAATTAGCTTATTTAAACGGATAAAAATATGGGGAAAATACGACCTCAGTGACAGAACTCTACTGCTTACTCGTCTTACTCTTATGGCAATGAATTCAATTCAGAAAAATGAAATTGAATTCGTTCAAATTTTTGGTTTCAGTAAATCGTTGATATTTGTGTTTATATAATTTTTAAAGATTCCCGGAAGCTTTCAAGTATACTTCTTTCGATCAAATAGTTTTCCAATTGATCGAAAGTTATTTCGAAGGATGATATATATGTAATTCCAATGAAATATTTCCTATTTCCTTAAGAACTCGAACTCCTAACACTAATTACGATTTTGGTAATGACGACGATATTTTGAGTATTTTCGTAGTCAGTTTTGTTATATAAATTCCACAACTATAGGTTTTTTACGATAAAAAGACGATGACGTCACATTTAGTTACTTTCCTGCTTATCAGAATAAAAATTAATTTAGCAACCGTAAATACAATTTATCCTCAACAGCCAGGGCAATTTATAGCTAACGGGTTGGCAAAACTTCAAGGCGTTGTCAGATCAACTGGTAAAATTCCCCAGTCTGTTTTGACGTTTATTGACATTCGATCATCGTCTAATATTTACAAGTTTTTTTGGTGCTTTTGAATTCATTGTTTCTTTAAGATTAAAAAAACAGTTATTTTCATAACTAATTATTTACGCAAATCTGCAGTGTGTAGTTAATAAAATGCCGAAGCAGCTGAACAGTAAATGTCAAGAGATCGTAACATCTTTGTTTAGCTATTTTGAACGAGAATGCCGAAATGGGGGCCCGCTGCTCCCGCTAACTGCTGTAAGAGACGTGAGTAATAGTATTCGCTAGTTGTATTCATTATTATTAATATTATTGTTACATATTTAAATGTAAAGGTTGATTAAACTTGATATATTAGTCTTTCATAAATTGAAATAATTATGTTTTAGAGAGTTGCAGAAGCAGTTACAACTTAAGCCTTACTACTGTTAACCGTATTGCGCCAAGCATAATAGAGGTGAACAGCCTAAAAAGCCCACCTAAAAAGAGACAACGCATAAAACCTTTACTGTTGAAATTGATAACTTTAACCAAAATGCTTTCTGAAATGTTTAATATACGAAATGTATGGAAACAGTGAGTATATTGAATATATTGTTTTAATTTTATTCACACTTAACTAACACAATATTTTTTTCAGAGGAACACATAACCGTGAAAACTTTGAAAGACGAACTCCTAGAGCGTGAACTCTTAAATGGTTGTATGACATCACTCTGGAAGATATTGAAAAAATATTGGATTCAAATACCAAAAAGATGATCCTCGTCGTGGTTTAATGGAGTTGCCACATATTGCATCAAAACGTGTACATTTTTACATGAATATGTCAAGATAAAAAGGGAAGGTTTATATCAATTTGTGTTTTTGGATGAGACCCTGGATATTTAAAGACGGTACTGTTGGACGGTTCTTGGCAAGATTCTAATCCTAGAACGGTAAAAAAAAACAGACAAGCAATTGGTGTATGGAAAAAGGCTTTAGAAAAAGTGACTCCTGATATTTGGTCCAGGACAGTAAGAGCACACTGAAAAAATTATACAAGATTGGTGGGATAGAGAAGTAGTATTCGATAGACAGGATGTGCCATCCACTTATTTTATTAATTTTGACAGTGATGATGAAGATAGTGATGATTTTGAGATGGATTAGTGGAAACCTTGTGTTCTATTTTTCTATATTTTTCTCAATTTGCTTTATTTTCCACCTTTCTGTATATTCACAATTTATTGTTTCATTATTAACATAAATAAAAAACTTTGAAATACAATATAAAAATCAGGAAGGCAGTAATTTGTCATACAGTCTTAAAATTAGTTATCAGAAGGAGCAGAGGACTTTGAAGCAGGTTATTCCAGTTGTTGATAAAGAAAATGTTCACTCGATATTTCATTCATTTCAATTTTGCAATTGGTGGATTATCACAGCTATATATAAAAGTCTAATAGCACACCTATACGTAGCCAGCTACCTAAGTCGATATATTTTTGTGAATAACACCTCACACAAAATTAAAACTGCATAATATGAAACAGAGATACGAATGAAACCATGGAGCATCTTAATTCAACTTCCCAATGTATGATTGTGTAGGAAATAGACTCTATATTCACTTCTTGTTCCAAATAATGCAGCAGTGATGATACAAATGTATACCTTCATAAGTGAAGCGATTTTATTTTATGTATCTATATTTATCTTTTTCATTCTATTTCCATTATAATGAATATAATAGATGTATAAAGAAACAATATTTTAATTTGCATGAAGATGATTACAGTTGTATTGATTCCTTTTACCATAAAAATTTTTCATAAATAAATATTTTTTACTTAGGCTCTACGAGGCACGGACCAATAAAAAAGAAGAATTGTCAATCTAACATCAAATTGACTTTTCTAGTTTTCGTAAAGTAAAGAAAAAAACTACAGCTTGGCAACATCACAATATTTTGTTTTGCAACGTCATCGTCTTTTTATCGTAAAAAACCTATATGTCAATATATTTGATATTTCGTGAAGGTGATTATACGCTTTCAAAAGGAAGTAATATTTGCTTTTCATTTAGTAGATTGTATTTCTCCGAGAGTTATTCTCAAACGTGCGATGTAATCATTCGATAATATTGGTAATGGTTTGTTTGGCAAACAACTAGACGTATTGATGACCTTATAAATACAAACTTTCGACATCATTTCCGGGAAATACTATTGTGAAGGAATCAGGGTGAATTATTAGTTTCCTTCGGTAAAATGTACAAATAAATAAATATAAGCCTCAGTATTGCATTGAACTGATTGTTCAGAAAAGATAAGGGTTCCATCATTCGAAATAATATTGTGATACATTTTCAATATTCATGAGCATAGATCTGACAAAAACGTTATGTGGCTCGAATATATTTGAATACCATATTTTGCGTATTTCCTAACATCTGACTTAAAAACTACTTAATAGATAATTTAGTCATTTTAGAAGTTTTAAGCCTCAATTTGCGGAAAAATTCCTAGTGAGCTTAGTATTCGTATACACCTATATTACGGCATTCTAATGAATATGTGAAAAAATCAACATTGATATAGTGCCGGCTAAAAAAGTTTTGAAGGTTAACAGGTCGCAAAAATCTCGCGACCTATTGCTAGACCAAAACAGGTTTAACAAAAATTGTTCATCATGCAATTATCTAACAAAAATGTCGCCTGTATCTTTCTGTTAGGTCAAACGTTTTTGGAGTTAAGCGCTGAGAAAGCGACAACATTATGATCATGCACTCGTTTCCGCACCACCTTCAACCAAGCTAGTTAGTCGAGCTACGCTTGCTAGTATTTGGGAGGTCTCGGGTTCAAACCACGGGGCCGTCTGGTCTGCCATGAATTTTTTTCATAGGTTTCCTCATGTAATGTAAGTCAATGTGTGCATACTTACAAGGCGAATGCTGGACCAGTATTAATCCTCTGAACCCTACCCACACTTCCTTTGTTCCATAAATATCCCGTCTCTATATCCTTAATGCTCTTTTGACCATACAAGTTGTAACGAATCACTCGTTCAGAAATCAAACGGCGCACCTTGTATGCGACGGACGATGAGCGTATTGCTTCGGCTACATGCGCATGAGTGGTGGGGGCGCAACGTGGTGGTGGGAGCGCGGAGAGTAGGTACGATAGAGTGGACGGCGGAACGGTCAGTCCCGCGGGTCAAGTTGAATAGTGTAATTGTGGACAAGTAGAATAGAGTAGAAGTGGATAGTGACTAGTCCAGTGAGTGAAGTGTCAGACGACTAGAGCTGTGGCAAACCGTATGTATTCGTTACTAAGTAACGAATACTTCATTAGACTCGAAGTAACGATTCGTTACTTTCGAACTAGCATCGTAACTCGTTACTTTCGCATTTTTCCTTTGCGCATGACTTTGAGCATGTATTTGTACTACTGTTCTAAAATTTATCTTTGGGTAATAATTATTAAGGTAGATAACCGTGACGTCAGATGTTTAATTTTTATTAGATGTAGGAGTGAAAAGATGACCACCACAAGTCACACGAACTTTACTTTACTTTTTTACCTACATATTACATCAGTTAAACACTCACATATTTGATAATAAAATTTTTTTCAATAAGTATAAAGAAAAACATGAAAAAAAACAAGACATACCTCTAAAAAAACCTAAAAAATTCAAAAGCCATTATTTCAGTAATAATATGCATCAATGGTGTTTCCTACAAATATGCACATGAATTTTATTGTAATTAATAAAATGCAATCAGCTATCTATAACCCTAGCCTACAGGAAAGTGTCGTATAATCCAATAAATCATGCTAAGTATAAATAACGACACATAAATATTAATTCAATAAGGAATATGAGCTTAAATCTTTCAAATTATCGTAATATTATACGAAACTAACGAATCTTATACGAAAGTATATTGTAACGAAACATACGAAACTAACGTATATACGGTATATCTGTAAAGTAAACTACTAACGAATCTTATACGAAAGTAACGATAACGAATGTAACGAAACATACGAAAGTAACGATAACGAAAACTAACGTATATACGGTGAAGTAAACTAAAGCGTTCAAATCTTCCCTTATACGGAAGTAACGAAAGTAACGAATACTTAGTAACGAATACTCCATCATAAAGTAACGAATACATACGGGTAATAAACTTTTCGTTAATTTTACAGGCCTACAGACGACAAATCAGGTAAATCAACCATTTGTGCGCCGAAACCGCTGCGCCCGCATTTGGTTGAAGGGGAGGTGCATCCAATACCGGTTGACCGTAGGTACGCTGTTTTCTTGTAACAGTTGTCTTGCAGCGGATGCTGGGGATCACTGGCGGAAGAAACAGAGCGTATAGAAAGGCATCTGGCGATCAATTGGGTAGGGTGGCTGTATTGCAGTGGACACTGGGTACATCTATCCTCGCAGTTGAAAGTGGTGCAGGAAATACTTGCAGCGGATGCTGGAGTAGAGCCTGTACTCCAGTCAGACCTTTCCTGCGTCCAACGTAGGGGGGGCACAGCAGAGTCTAACGACAGCTCGGTGGTGTTCTGTGTTGCAGTGGACACTGGGTACAGAACTCTGCATAGCTGTGGTAGATACAATGAATGCTTGCAGCGGATGCTGGGGTAGTGATTGCATCTTTGTTAGAACACGCTGAAATGCCATTAGAATAACGGATGCCGGAGCATAACCTGTGCCAGACCGTATTATCCGTTCCAATTCCCTCACGGGACCGCAGTAATAGCTAAGCACGCTACTGAGTATCTAATCACGTCGTATGACCGTTATTTATGTATTTATGCACGAAATCGCTTATTCATTCTCGCTTCTTAGTTAAAGTACTAACCACACGCTTCCGCTCTCATCTTGTCTCTCTCTCTCTCATCTCACCTCGCTCTCATTCTACATAGGTACCGCTTGTTTACCGTTTGTATGCGATTTTACATGTATCACCGCCTTTCATCACTATCTTTGTATATAATTTATTAATAGAAAAGTTTACCTGTAGTTGTGTTTTAACTTTCCTTCTAGTAGTATACTTTAAAGCATGACAATGGAATACGATTGAACCCCTTTATCTCCATCTGAATCTACTAGGGCTCGAATCGTTCCACTACTAAGCGGAGGTTCGAATAGGGTGACGCCTAATCAAGGGAAAATAGTCTGGCGCCTGAGAAAATCCGAAGAAAGGACGTCACAAAGTGTATCCTCTGATCTGGCTGAAGGAGTTAATGCCAAGCTCAAGCTGCCCGCCTTTCTGACACGCACTTCAGGGAGGAATTAAACATGAGTGTTTCCTTTTTTCTTGTTCCACCCTCGAGGTAGAATGCAAGGCGCGTTTCTTTTTACATTGTTTTTCCAGTAGTCATAATCCATGATATGTTATAAAAGGTGTTTATATTTAAGAATGAAGAAATATTTTTGTATAATAATAACTCTTGTATAATTTTTTTTATTCATTCATTGTCGATAACCTCAGTTTCTGTATCATTGAAAGTTGCTGACAAACGTCGAGTGGTCTTATTCCTATACTTAAGTCGACATCTTCATCATAAATTGATTTCGCGTTTAAGTATGACTGGCCACGGCAATGTCCACAAACTTTTGAGCATCTCAGCCCAATTTTTCCATCCACATTTGCCACCACAACCTTTTGTACAACTACAAAATATTGTGTTCTGTAGATCACGGGTGATAATACACGCGATAAATATACTGTTGAATATTCACAGCAGTCACAGTATTTAAACATACAATATTACCATTACCTCTATCGATACTAGCATTTTTTATTGTTTGTAAATCACGTGTAACTTCTACTACATCACAATCCGACAACAATTCACTGGATACAAAACGTGTAAAATTGTCCAAGAGCATGAAACTACTAAAATAACGTCGTTTACACTCAAGAAATTTTTTTCAACTGAGCTAAACACTAAACACAGTCCGACAGGCTGTAACAGGTATCTGCCAGTAGGGTAGGTATATATCAACAAATATATATAGTTTTACTAGATTTTACTAAGTTCCGTAACCTCTATGATATAAGTATATTTTTCACGAAATACCCGAGCATCAGATGAAAGTCTTTAATATACTTGAAAACATGAATATAAAGCAATAGAGTCTACGCCTTGGTATACGGTATACAATACCGTACCTATATGAATGCATACTAGTCGTTTTTTCAGCTTTCTACTCCAAAAACGGTTCATCTTACAGAAAAATGGCACAGGCATTTTTTTGCCGATAATTACACGATGAAAAATTTTTGTGATGATCTCTATTGACCTCCAAGCAATAGTACGATATTCGCCGAAAAATGATTTTCGCGTCCCTTTGACATCCATTACTTTTTTAGCCGACACGATATCAATGTCGATTTTACACATATTTATAAAAATTTCGTAATAATAGTATATTATTCAACGAGCACAAAATGATTGCTATTTTTCACGAGGGTGAAGTTTGCGACACGAGCCGCAGGTGAGTGTCGCAATTCACCCAAGTGAAAAATTGTAATTTTGTGCGAGTAGAATACTATACTTTGTCCACGACTTCCTCGAAAAAATTAGTAATAATCTGCATTTTCAACAATAAAAATAGTTATCAAAAGCGTTGACATAACATTTTCTGTATTCACTGAAAACTGCATACTCACGTAAACGTCAACTATTTCACTCGACATCGATTCCATTCCTTTCTTTCACTGTGATGAAAATGAAATAGATAATTCAGCATTCATTTATTTATATTGATATTAACAAAACAATTATTGAAAATAAAAGAAGGCATTGAATTTATAGTTATCTTAGTTACATAAAACCTAAAAATCTTATAACAATACTATCCTAACAATGTGAATGATATACGTTTTGAGTGTGACGTCATGCAGTGTATAATAAACCATTATACACACTAGTGAATAATAGGTATAATTGTACTTCACGAAGCACACGTATAATGAATGATTTATAGTAGTCGTGGAAAAAAAGTGTTTGCAAAAAGTCAGTTCACTAGGAATTTTTCGGCAGTTAAAACCTATAACAACTGGGCTAAGAATAAATATAAAAATTATACTTTCTATCAACTTGAAACTACCATGATTCATGTGTGAATATATAATAAGGAAGATGCTGATACGGGAACTTCCATTTCTGCATATAGATCAGCACCTTTCTACAAAAAATTACCTATTCGAAAAAAAAATAAATTAAGTAGGTATGAAATAAAGGTTTCTCAATCAATATGTTTTTCTCTCCTCAGCTGTCTCCCTTTTGGACAGCTCGGAGTCATAAATAACAGAAAAAGATCCGGAAGACATCCGAATATATTTGATCGTGATCAGCATTCAAGTAAAAGTTCATAGACATCTAGGAAGCTAGGGTTCAATTCAATTACACACTTCTCAACATAGTCGATCAGCGCTTGTTGTATTTCCGTGCTTCTCGACATATCTGACATGACTGACCCTTCGTACCATTTTCCTAACCTATAGTCTCTTTAACTGCCTTGAAAATGAGTTTGGGATATTCGTCCAAAATTGCCAATTTGTAACGGTCTGTTTAGAAAGATGGCGCCACAGGTGGGCATAACTCACAAGAGGAGTCTTTGGGTTGTGTTCTGATAAAATTGTTCTGCATTTTTCTTAAAAGCACTTATAGAAGTATATTTTTGTACCCTACGGCAGAACCAAGTGGCTAGCCATTTCCGATCTAACGGTACTAAAAACTTCACACCATTTTGGTTAATTTCGTCTAAGAGAAGAAAAAAACACATACCCCTAGTAATGGACCCTTCGCAGGGTTCTCCGCCTCAGGGAAGGGTCGAATCACAATCGTTAGTCAGCTCCTAGAAGTCACACGGTACAGATTAGTGATTTTCGTGGTTTTAATAAAATAAACTTGCTTAAGCTGAGAGTTCAAAAATAAGTATATGTTCTTTTTGTTATTGAAAATCATCTATTCGATAGAACTATTCTGCTACATATATTCAATAAAGATTTCCGTGTTTTATACAAATTATTCTGTATGATTCAATGAATTTCAGTGAGGAATAATTGAAAATGTCTAAAGAGTTTCACATTGAAGGCTTATTTGGAAGGCTTTAAATAGTAAGAATTGAGAATCAAAATTGAAATAAAATCTGTTTTATTAGTTTTTGAGTTGAGAATATTAAATCGTTAAAGATTACTAATCAGAATGAAGTGAACGACGAAGTGTTGAGGACAGCTCAGTGTGAGAGAGAGTTTAAAAACGAAAAACAGCCTACCTGGGTCATATAATGCGTGGGAGTAGATATGAGATCCTGAAACTGATAATGAAAGGAAAAATTGAGAGCAAGCGGGGCATAGGATGAAAGAAGCATTCATGGCTAAGGAACATCAGAGATTGGACAGGTATGGATGCTCACTTACTATTTCGAACTGCCCAGGATCGTCAGAGGTTCGCCGAGATTGTTGCCAACCTTCAATAGATGAAGACGGCACTCTAAGAAGAAGAATCAGATCTGGAATAATACACATCAAAGAATGAAATTTTTAATTGTAAATGAAAATTTGTATGTGAAATATATGACAAAATAATTTCTCATAATTCTCTTATAGCTTAGTAGTCATAATATCCAAATATATTATGAATAATGCGCCCTCATTCATACCCGATATACTTCTGTCAAATATATAAGAGTAAAGAAGATTGAAATCTCTATTGCGAATATATTCTGTTACCTTCTCCTGTCATATACAGATGTTCTTTCAGTGTTAACCTTTCCGCAACCGAACGTGACCTTAGATAAATTGCTTGTATTATCTCCAAGTTACAGGATCTATTTACAACTCCCAATATATTTTCTAGCTCAATAAGGAAGAAGATAACCTGTATCTCATTGATTAATGAAGCAATATTGTACTTAATCGTTCTACATATATCACAGCTCCAACACCAATTTGTTAGAAACTATTCGGCCATTTAGAAATAGGGTAGATAGATTTGGAAACAAAAGAATGAAGGAGAAATAACAACTAACCATTTATTAATAAGCATCGTTATAAGGGAAAAAATAGGACGAAGGTTTTTCGAGGAGGTTCAACTTGAATAACAGAATATATGCAAGATAATATAAAATGCATTAAAGGTGTGTATATTCTTTATACAGTGCAACAGTGAAAAACACCTGAGCTATAGAGTTCCGTCGAGGGAATAGTATTTTTTCCTCATTTTTGATATTTTTCATGTGAAACTTCTTTACCTTTTACGTGAATTTTGAGAGGTAGTTGAGGTGAAAAACCTCGAAAATACAAAATTTCTTAATCAAAAAGACTATAGTGAGAGGAGGAATTTCATTCCATCAAAAGGCACTTCTTTAATAGCAATTCAATCTTCGTAAAAATTTTCAACTCTCTCATCCAATTTGAAGGGAGTTTTTCGATGCAAGATTTCTTATCGGATATTTTGTTCATCACTAATCTCCACATCTCTCACTACCGAATTGAAAAGGATCTACTCATGCACCAGCACACCGCCACTTCCTTTCTAAGAGTTCAGAGAAGCCAAAATATTTTCTGAATTTACAAATATTTTGGTTTCTGTGTGCCTCAAATTTCAGCTCATTTCGTCTGATGGAGGTCGCATATATATATATATATATATATATATATATATATATATATATATATATATATATATATATATATATAAGAAAAGAAAGTGTTTGTGGTAATAACAGGTCTGATTTATTGAAGGAAAATATATAGTATTGAATACTATATATTTTTCTTCAATAAATCAGACCTGTTATTACCACAAACACTTTCTTTTCTTTTATCAATAATAGACAGGAACAAATACTATCATATATATATATATATATATTATATATATATATATATATATATTTATATATATATATATATATATATATATATATATATATATATATATATATATATATATATATATATATATATATATATATATATTATATATATATATATATATAATATATATATATATATATATATATATATATATATATATATATATATATATATATATATATATATATATATTTATGTTATATCGTATGTTTTTTCTCGGATGGTAGAATGAATCAGAGAAAGATTCCGGGGTTCAATCCGATTTCGGAAGTTTTGTTGGCGCTGAGAAGCACCGTTTGTTTCACGACGTTTCGCCAAAATCTCATTTGGCATTTTCAAGTGCTGCTGTACTGTCTGTTGACTCGACGGCAACTACTGTTCGCCTCTGCTTGTGTCTGGGTTTTATTGGCATTGGCTGGTCTCGGTTCCTGATTGGCCGTTCGCTGCATAGGCTCCGCCCCCTCACTTCTTGACTTTCTTCCTCGATGTTTTGTTTTTACGTCTTGTGTTGTTTTATGCGTTTTTCGTGTGTTGTTAAAATTATTTTCCAAGTCAGTGGAATATTTAGAGCA
The DNA here is from genome assembly GCA_030704885.1 of Cynegetis impunctata. Lineage (NCBI taxonomy): Eukaryota > Metazoa > Arthropoda > Insecta > Coleoptera > Coccinellidae > Cynegetis > Cynegetis impunctata. Next base: position 252,222 of record JARQZK010003613.1, read on the forward strand.
TCGTCTCGTTTGTTTAGGTGTCCTGATTTTTCTATTTCTAGAGCTTCTCTTATGGTACGGACCCTGTAGTTTTCTATGGATGCTATTTCTCTTGATCGGTCAAAATCGATTCTGTGGCCTGTTGCTTGATGATGTTGAAACAGGGCTGATGTTGTTTGTTTGTTTCTGACGCTATTTTTATGTTCTTGTATTCTTGCCGATATTTTTCTGTTCGTTTGTCCTATGTATGTTTGGCCGCAGTCTGCACACGGTATGCTGTAGACGCCGTGGTTTTCTAATCCGATTTTATCTTTCGGGTTTCCAAGTATATTGGCTATTGTTTTCTGCGGTTTAAATATTGGTGTTATGTTATTTTGCCTCAAGACTCTTCCAATTTTATCTGTAATTCCTTTTACGTATGGAAGTACTGCTTTTTGTCTGGATTCTTCGGCGTTGTTTTTTGATGTTTTTATTGGATTTTCTTGTTTTTTGATGGCCTTTTTGATGTCGGTGTATGTATATCCATTTTGTCGTAAGGCGGTTGTGATCTGTTCGATTTCTTGTCCTCTTGTTTCTGGTTCTGTTAGTCGAGAAGATCGAGAAATTAATGAGTTTACTACTGACTGTTTTTGTGAAGGATGGTGGTGGGATTGTGCGTTCAGGTATCTGTTAGTGTGTGTTGGTTTGCGATATACACTGAAGCCCAAAGTACCGTTCCGATTTCTTGTCAGGAGTAAGTCCAGAAAAAGGCAGTTTTCTATTTTGTTCAATTTCTAGAGTAAACTGGATTTTTTTTTGATGTATACTGTTGAGATACTGTAAAAAATTCTCTAGATCTTTCCGAGAGTGTGGCCAGATTAAGAAAATATCATCAACGGAGAGTTTCCAAAAGTTGGGTTTCAGAGGAGAATTTTGAAGAGCCTCTTTTTCGAAATATATCATAAAAAGGTTAGCTATAACTGGTGAATGCGAGGATCCCATGGGTGCGCCGTCTGTTTGCTTGTAAATTTTATCGTTAAACATGAAATAAGTGTTTTTCAGACAGTGTTCCGCGAGGCCGATGACGTAATCTGGATAACGTTCATTACTGGAAATTTTGTTTAGGGCTTCCTCAACGGGTATACTCGGGTAAAGTGATTTTATGTCAAAGCTTGCTAAGATGTCATTTTCTTCGAGGTGAATGTCTTTTATCATTCTAGTAAGATGTTCAGAGTTTTTCACGAAAGATTGGGCAAGTTCAACTGTAGGTTGCATAATACCGGCTAGGAATTTTTCAAGTTTTTGTGTTGGTGATCGGAATGCGCTGACTATCGGTCGGAGAGGGGCCTCAGGTTTATGAATTTTTGGCAGTCCGTATAGTTTCGGAAAATAATTTTAAAAAACACGAAAACGCATAAAACAACACAAGACGTAAAAACAAACATCGAGGAAGAAAGTCAAGAAGTGAGGGGGCGGAGCCTATGCAGCGAACCGGCCAATCAGGAACCGAGACCAGCCAATGCTAAACAGTAGTTGCCGTCGAGTCACCAGACGTACAGCAGCACTTGAAAATGCCGAATGAGATTTTGGCGAAACGTCGTGAAACAAACGGTGCTTCTCAGCGCCAACAAAACTTCCGAAATCGGATTGAACCCCGGAATCTTTCTCTGATTCATATATATATATATATATATATATATTTCAAAATGAGTTTAGGTTTCAAGTTTCATGCTTTGTGAAAACTCAGTTGTGAGCAAGATGTAGACCGTCGAGATTTGCCCCTGGCACGTTGAGTAATATAAATTTAAATAACAATTGTAAGGCTAGTTCACTCTCTTTCATCGAAAGTATATCTTGAACTTCTCTGAGTATTTCTCGTATAATCCACAGAAACTACTGACTTATTAAAATACGGTTTTAACAATGTAGTATATTTTATTTATCCTAATTGAGCTCAAGGAACCCCAAACATAATACAGACACCATGACATAATCGTGACAAAGAACAGACTGTCCGATGTTAATAATATTTTATTTTTCACTTGTATATTATTTGTGGATTTTACCTTAGATACGGTTGCTATAAATACCCTCATTATGCCCTAGGCCGTTATGAGCGGGCATAATGGATCATAACGCCCGCTAATTGTACGAGGAGAAATGAAGCAACTTCCATTGATTAAATACTTCATAATCCTTGTCGTATACGACTCTGGATTTCTCCGGCAATGAATTATTCGCAGCTTTGGCTGCATTTTCTATGATATTCTTGGTAAATTCATTTTCATTTCCATTATTTCTATAAGACTACACGAAGAAAGCAGCAATGACATTCACTAAATATGATGACAAAAATATTCACAAACGTCAAAATATCAACAAATGACATGCCTACTATGAGAAGGAAAGTGGAAAGTATAGGAGCAATGAACCGATTTTAAAATCGATTTTTCATTATAATAAAATAATTTTTTCGTGGAAAATAAAATCTTGTATGCACCACGTGCGTTACTAGATTCTAACGCCCGTCGGGCGTTAGGATCTATATAACGCACTTGGTACATGAATAACTATTTCAAAATCAAATTTTGACCTGATAAAATGAATGATTTTGTTTTCTTATTGGATGTTTGTTTCAATTTAATTAAATTTCAAATTAATAATAAAAATTTCGAATAATAGGCTGGCTATGGGATAGCCCTCAAGTCCGCTTCTTTCAGACATTTTCATGTCACATAAAGAGAGCTTAATATTCCATTCCGATAAACCTGTGCATATATGTTTTTGGCATGTTGACGAGATAGTTGCCTGTTTTAAGGTCAACGCGAGACAACTGGAGCAGATTTTGAATTACATTCATAGCATTCACCTAGAAATGGAATCTGAATTATAAAAAGAAAAGTACGATCAGATGAAATTTTTAGATTTAACTATCTTTCATTATGATGATACTGTAGGTTTTAATATTCCATGAAAACCAACTCTCACGGATAGTTATGTTACGTCGGATTCGAACTAACCTCTGTCACATAAATATTCACCCTTTATATCAAATAATTCCTGGGCATTTTCAATTTTATTATCAAATTTGAAGAAAACATTCATACTATCAATACAATAGTTTTAAATAATGGATTTAGTTCACGTATGATAGATTAAATGACAAAAGAAAAACCTTCTGTGGATTATACGAGAAATACTCAGAGAAGTTCAATATATACTTTCGATGAAAGAGAGTGAACTAGCGTTACAATTGTTATTTAAATTTATATTACTTTAGATACATACTTGCTCACAACTGAGTTTTCACAAAGCATGAAACTTGAAACCTAAACTCATTTTGAAATTGACGCGATATAAAACTATACTTATGCCCGATTCAGGGGCGGCTATTCGAAGGCGGCTAAGGAGGCTAAGCCTCCTCCTCAATAATATTCCGTGTATCAGTAATATATTATATTGAATAGTCAGCATTCAGCATATTCATATTAATCAAAATCATATTATTTTATGCACCTACCTTCCTTTCAACCTACATTGTAATATAATATAATTTATTAATTACGATAGAAGGTATTTACATTTACTGCTTACTGCATTTCATCAATTTCAAGATTTCATAACAACAGTGGCAATGCTGCAGAGGCTTAATAAGGTATAGACTCGTTCATTATTCCATATGCCATGCCAAAGAGAAAAGGAAACGCTGCGAAAGAATAGATCTCACTCACTTTAATGAAATAGACAAACAGGGGTAAAAGCAACACCGATTGAAGCTAGCTGCTCGGTTCAAAAAGGATACATCAATTCGCACACAATGTCGACCAATCACAACTATAGACTTTCGGGTAAAATCGAGTGAACTCGTTGGAAAGCATTAATCGTAGTGACTAGTGGACGAGAACAGTTTGTTTATTTATTTTGCTCGCGTATTGTTTCAAAATGAGTTCGGTAACTGAAGTTAATTTCAAAAATTTCAATGGTGACTTAGTGGAATATTTGTTATCCCATAACTTTAGTGCACTAAGTTAAAACGATAAAGTTTTAATAAAAACATTGCGACCTACCCCGGAATTAAACAATTTGGTGCAGCGTAACAAAAATCAGAATTGCGGTTTTAATATCAGAAACTATGAGACATCTTTGACTAACCGGATCACAGGTAAAAAATAAATTATTTTGTTGGCAGTGTTTACTTTTTACTAGGGAAAATGTCTCTGTTTGGTACTGGCATCTATGCAGGAATTATGGTAATTATCGATAATACAACAGACTGCCCCGATTTTCTTGAAAATCCGGATTATAGCTTATTTTGGCCTGAAAACCCGAATATGAAGTCAGATTTTGTCGCTAGGTCATCTTTTTTTTTCAAAAACTTGAGCTGACCTGACTTTTCCTAACCTTACTAATCTAACCTCCGAGTTCATAAAAGTATAAAATTCATGAAATAGATGAATTTTATTATCAAAAAGACAATGTTTTTGATAATAAAATTCATCTATTTCATGAATTTTACGTTGTCACGGTGTTCGAACTTAAACTCCTCCGTAATGGCTAAACCGATTCTCATATAATTTTGTGTGCATATCCGGTAGGTTTGAAAATCAGCCAACATTTATTTTTCATCCCCCTAAATATTAATTTTTATTTTTAATTTTTTAGACAAAATTTTCTGTTTTATTTTTCTATGATACAGCATTACAAAATACATGCAACCCTAAATTTTCACCCATCTACGATCAGCCCCTATTTGTCATTTGTTAAACTGCTCCGAAATGGCTCCACTGATTCTCATGAAATTATGTGCGCATATCGGTTAGGTCTGAGAATCGGACAAAATCTATTTTTTATCCACCAAAATATTAAGGGGGATGAAATTATCCTTAATTTTTTTTTTCATTCAAAATTTTCTGTTCCTTTTTTTATGATACAGCATTCAAAAATACATGCATACATAAACTTCAATTTTTTTGGCAAGATTTTCATTTTCATTTTGTCATGACTTAAAATGCAAAAATTCATATTACTCTCAATTTTTACCCTTCTTTGATCAACCCCTATTTTCCCATCGCGATTTTCATTTTTTTAAATTTTATCCACAGATCCGCAATAGGATTGCAAGATGGCAATCGAAAATAACAATAGTGGGTCTGAGAATAGGTCGTAATATATGTTTCATACCCCTAAGTGATAATAACATTTTTGGACTACATTTTTTATTTTTATTTTTTTATGATGTTGCATTAAAAATACATAGATACAACTCTAAATTTTCACCCTTCTATCAACAACCCATATTTTTTAAAAGCCATTTTAATAATTTGAACAATGTTTGCCGGGTCAGATAGATAGATATGTAGATAGATAGATAAAAATATAGATAACTATCTAGAAAGATAGTTAGATAGGTAGATTTACATTTGCAGATAGATGAATAGATAGATAAAAATGATTTATATGGCAGAACAACGTTTGCCAGGTCAGGTAGTATATATATATATATATATATATATATATATATATATATATATATATATATATATATATATATATATCTAGATATTATATTTAGATGCTGTATTTAGCAGTAACGAAAAATCGACATGTTTCGAGTTATGAACTCATTATACAGACTGACTAGAGAAGAGTATTACATCCTAATTTATGAAACAGACAAAACCAAAAGTGATACCTGAAAATCAATTTGTTCGTTTACAAGGGGTAATTGACTATTACAGGCGGAACTTATTTCGAGAATTTCAAGAAGGTCAAGGCGTTTTCCTCTGTTACCTGAATGTAACAATTTGGTTTTGTTGAAATCCAGGAAGTGATTGAATTTTATACAATGTTCAGAGAAGCCAGTGGTATTTTTGAATTGACTTTTTATGTTCTTCAACACGAATATTTATATTCCTTCCTGTCTGTCCAATATAGAAAGCAGGACATTCGTCGCGAAATATTTTGTAAATACCACTGTTTTCTCCGATGTTAGATTTTTCTTTATTATTGACCAAGAATGACTTCAAGTTTCTTTTATTTGTACAAATTGTTTTAATGTTATTTTTTGATAGTCTGTTGCAAATTTTACTCAAATTAGGCACATAATTCATTGGGAAAAAAACTTCTCAATAAATTATGTGCCTAATTTGAGTAGCAAAATTTTCAACAGACTATCAAAAAATAACGTTAAAACAATTTGTACAAATAAAAGAAACTTGAAGTCATTCTTGGTCAATAATAAAGAAAAATCTAACATCGGAGAAAACAGTGGTATTTACAAAATATTTTGCGACGAATGTCCTGCTTTCTATATTATACAGACAGGAAGGAATATAAATATTCGTGTTGAAGAACATAAAAAGTCAATTTTACAAAATAAAAATACCACTGGCTTCTCTGAACATTGTATAAAATTCAATCACTTCCTGGATTTCAACAAAATCAAATTGTTCATTCAGGTAACAAAGGAAAACGCCTTGACGTTCTTGAAATTCTCGAAATAAGTTCCGCCCATAATAGTCAATTACCCCTTGTAAACGAACAAATTGATTTTCAGGTATCACCTTTGCTTTTGTCTGTTTTATAAATTAGGATGTAATACTCTCCTGTAGTCAGTCTTGATAATGAGTTCATAACTCGAAACATGTCGACTTTTCGTTACTGCTAAATACAGTATATAAATATTTTTTATATTGTGAAACATAAGCCAAGTGTTTTTATTTTAAAGTTTATACTTTATTCTTTATGATGTTTTACCAAGTGATGTGCGAGAATTCAATCTCAGTTATATATATACATATATAAACAAATTTAAAAACCACATTCGCACTTCATCAGTGATTTTCAATACAGTGCAATAGTCTATTATTCTCTGGGAAAATACGTTTCAATAGTTGAAATTATTTCTGGAAAAAAAATCAAAAAGATTAAATGCTGAATCATAGTATTAAAAAAGATAACGTCAAAAATAAAAATAAAACTTCTATTATTTCGGTATGTTTATCTCACTGTTTTTCTCGGTGAGCGCCTTCAATATAGATTTCAGTTTTTCTGTCAGCGTCTGCAATAGATAAAAATCCAAGTAGATTATTCGAATGCAGAACATCCTGAAATTGAAAGTGGCGACCAAATGAGTTCTACCGAATGTGCCCCTCGCGATATGGGATAGTTTTAAGATTGTTTTGGCGCAATCTCAGCGTCGAAAATGGAACCGCCCAAACCCCGAAACATGCGAAGATATGGGTCAACTTTGCTCCAGAACTCCCGGCTGATCTCATATTTATAGTTTTGTTTGTGTCATTCTCTCATAGCGAGTGAAAATACCCACGAAATACAAACTTTCAGATTCGCCCTGCGAATTCTGGCCAGAAATGCATGAAAAATGAGAAGAGTGGGCAACGACAAGCGCTTTTCGATGAAAATTAAATGAAACATCGTAGGCGGCTTGAAAGGTCTATATCAATTATTACTGGTACGTTTTCTTTCATCCAGAAAATATTACAGATCAGCCAACTGCTTTGAGTAGATCATAAGATTCAGCGTTTCATTAGGTCATATCTTTTTTCTAATGATGAACATTTTGAAAATTGAATGAAATATATCGCCTTACAACACCCGTGAAAATTGAATTATAAATTTGTTGTAAATGATATCTTACCAAATGTCATATTTTCCTTATGAAAACTAGAAACATTTTTTATTGGAACGACGTGCCTTACGGCAGGCTTGGAGGAAATAGGGATTTCGCTGCGGGACCAAACCGAAAAATATGCGAGACTAAAAGTGTGACGGAAGTAGACTGACGAAAGTCACTAGTGTTGCCTCTCGACGAGACGAGACGAGAGAAAGCTCTCTCTCGTCTCGTCTCGTTAGACGAGAGAAAATGTGACTCTCGTCTCGACGAGAGTCCGTTTCTCTCGCTCGAGAGAACCTCTCTCTCGTCTCGTCTCGTCTCGACCCTTTAAAAAAATATATTAAATCCCTATGTATTCTATTAGGGCTTGTTCCCTCCAAACCTTTTTTATGGGTACGGCACTGAAATGAACTTTTCTCCTGAGGAATGTTTATAATTTTCTACCTTTCCAACATAAAAAAAATTTCTATATTATTTATGTCTTGAAATTTACGTAGAATCCAAATTTATAATAATATACGGTATGTTTTTTTTATTTACTCAAAAATGCAATGTTTAATTATTTTTCTGTTTTACCAGTCAGCAGAAAAAAGCTATAAGTTTTACAGCCGTATTCGCCATCTGCCGCTAACTTCTTAATAGGCTCTGTTGAGTGCGTAAAGGCGGCTACGCACCTAGCTGTCTACTTGACAAGTATGCTGACACAAGCTTTTTGTACAATTATACATGAATGTGTGTATGGTAAAATACAGCAGAAGTCTTTGCGAGTTTTACCATACACACCTTCATTTATAATATTGTACAAAAAGCTTGAAGAAGCATACTTGTCAAGTAGACAGCTATATGTGTAGTCGCCTTTACGCATTTAGCGGCCTGATAAAAAGTTAGCAGCTGATGGTGAATACGGCTGTTAGTTTGCCAATCGAAGATAGCAATAGTGCAAACTTAGTCACACCCTGTATATATTATTACTATATACCTACTAATAACTACCCGCTATTAATTTAAAATGCATAACGTAAAAACTAAGTACAATTGAAGACCTTAGAGTAACAACGGTACAAGCCACAATTTTCTCCAAAATGACATATTTACATTTTTCACTGCATAAGGCACCTACTGACCTATGAAATTAATGTTATTGATATTGCAACATAGATAACAGCGCAATCTATGAATATCCTTGTTGCTTTCAAAATAAAATCCAACTTATAAGTGTAGAAACGGTACAAGCCACGTTATTTCTACCAATTTGAAGTTGCAGAAATTGATAATGTCTCAGATTTTGGGTCTGAAGATAGCGTTAAGGATGAGGATTATATTGATGGTAATAGTGAGACTGAACCCTCTTCAGATACTGATAGGGAGTTAAGTTATCAAAATATGTGGCTTATCCCTTTGTTGAGTAAAAGTATTATGGCTTAAATTTTTCTTTCAAAAATTGTCAATAACGATGTTATTATATTTTATTAATTCTGGAATTTAACATCTCCTTGTTACTTGTTTCATAATACTTCAATATATTTATATATAATTTTCTTGTTGTATATTAATTTCAAGAACAATAATATAAATTAAATTGTGGCTTAAAGCCTTTATGCATTAAAAAATTTATAAATGGTATGATATCGAAATGAAAAAAATGATCAACTAACAAATATTTTTCACCATTCCATTATATATGAAAAAGTTGTTTTGGTGAAGCTTAAGTTCAGCAAAATCTGCGCATTTGAATTTATTCAAGATAGTCCAAATGTAATGTTTGCAAAACACCTTTGGAATGATGAATTCAAACAAATTAATTTTGGTGAAAAAAGAGCGACAATATCAATGAACGTAGCAATAAGAGAATTGAAATAAAATACATTGCTCCTATTCCATTGAATCCCGAAAAAATTTCTAATCTTTCAGCACTTCTGAAGTACATACCGCCGATTTATCAACAATATTATAGAGACATTGGCGTTGTCGAACCTATAGATAATGAAGATGAGATAGAACATTTGGACAACTTTAGTGACATTGAAGGTGAAAATTTATTTCGGAATATTCAGTGTTTATTTCTAGTTATGAAAATGGATATTATATGTACACAATAGTACGTTTAGGATTAAATATTTTCGAATATGTTTTAATTTAAAAAAGGAATTGCCACATTTTTTTTTGTAAATATTTTTTTTCGGCTACGAAAAAGAAAAATTTAATATATTTTCCAAAATTCTTTGAGAAAGGGTATGAAATTCCGAAAATGAAAGATATAATATTCGTATTGTTTCTCACAGTATTTCAGGATTTAGTTGAAAATATCAAAGTGAATTTTCTCAAAATTTCAGTTTTGTGGCATGTATCGTTGTTGTTCTAAGGTCTTCAATTTACACTGCTTATTTTCAAAGGATATTACGAGAGATATACCTATCTAAATATTTATCACGATTTTTGCATACTTTGATAAAAACTATAGGAAACATGACATAAATAACGGCTTAACTGTTTGATTTGTAAAATTGTAAAAAATGTTTACTCGAGAGATCGAGAGAACCGGGAAATTCTCGACGAGAGAGGGGCTTTCTCTCGTCTCGTTTCGAAATTTTTCTCGAGAGGAAATATCTCTCTCGTCTCGCCGAGACTAGATGAGACGAGACGAGAGACGAGAATCTTTCGTATGTACTTATTAATTCATGTACAAGCAACTCGAAAACGTCAGATGTGAAACATTGAAATAATTGTGTAAGAGTTATATGCATAAAATAACACATTACGACAGGAATCAGATATGGCATAATGAAAAGATAAAGCTTTACAAATTTATTCCATAAAATAATGACTACGCATTGTAGGTTTATATTCAATTATATAGCGTGGCGATACGTTATCCTTTCGTTATATACACTCTTGCGTCTAAATTTCATATTGCGTTGACGACCGAGTGGTCTATGTACTGAACCCTGGTGTGCTGTATTTCTGGGTTCGAATCCCAAAGGTGACTCCTGGCTTTTTTCATTTTTTTATTTACAATCTCGTAAGAGCTCCTAGCCCCACATTTCAATATTAATTATTTCAACTTTTCTTTCTTTCAACTGAGATATGGAAGAATAAAACAATACAAGCAAAATTCTTTGACTAGTTCAATAGAAAATTAATTGAAAATTCCTGATCATCTGTCAAAAAGGTCCTATTTTCCTCTCATTTTTTTTCACATACACATTCTCCACACCTTAATTCAGTTCGGAGGGGCTGTAGAGTTGGGCAAAGTATCAAATCCCAAAAGAAAACATGAATGCTCGTAAAAATTTTGAACCTGTAACAAAAATTCAATTCATCAAAATAGCGGAGATTAATAAAAAAGGGTCGATTAACTCTATATACTTAGATAACAAATTTTAACACTTTTACTCAATTTTCAGAAGCTTTCGAAGCTTGCGCAAAACCTCAAAAACTACGAAAATATATAAAAACGGATTTAAGAATAAAGGACCCCGCACGGGAACCCATATAAAATGGTTCTCGTTGGAATTTCTCATTTTTTTATATGTTTATATATCCTTTGTTATCAATAAAATGTGAAGGTTCTAAACAGTTTCTATGTCTAGTTTCGATTTTATGGATTTTTGAAATGTTGCGACTAAGCCAAATGTGATAATGCTCTAAAAACTTTGTTAGTGTGAAATAGTTTTTGTTATAATAACTTTGGGACCAACTGTAGATATTTCACGAATAATATATATTTTTCATTCTTTTTTAAAAATTTGCTGATCAGAAATGATTCTTTTCCCTACAGGGCTCTTAAATAGTTACAAAGTTTGTCAAAAATTAATTTATATAACATAATTTCTTAAACTTTTATTGCTATTATATTAAACACTTTTGAGAAAATCTAAATATTAAAGACGCTACTTTATTCATCATCCACCTAAATAGAAACCATAAAATTGTATTCTAATCCGACCTACATAGGTAAGCAAAACAGCTCAACATGACAGTTATAAAACTAGAAAAAATCGTTACCATATTTGTAGCGTCTTGTGGTATTTGGGCTATGCAATTCACCAAAATAATATTAAATATCCCAGTAGGTTTCTTTTAGAAAATATCTTAGATGCAGGTAATAGGCCACCATAGTTAATAAACAGTTTTTTGATATTGTGAATATACGTTCTAATATTCAATTTTATCTAAATAAAGTTTGAATAAATTACCATCCTAACTGTGTTATATGTATATTATAACATGAACTAGATACCTTCAGTACTTAAATAATTCCTTATGTTTTCTCAAAGAGTTTAATATAATACCAATAAAAGTTTCAAGAAAATATTTCAAAAAATGTTATGAAATTCAATTTTTGACCAACTCTGTGACTATTTCAGAGCCACCCTGAAGGTACTGATCTGAAATTGTTAGAAAAATGATAAAATATATATATATTCTCTGGAAACTGTTTACATAATTTTTCTCAAAAATATCACAATAAATTAATTGCACATGGAAAATTTCTTTTGAACAATTATCGCAATTGGCTTAATCGCAACATTTCAAAAATTCATAAAACCGAAACTAGACATAGAAACTGTATAAAACTTTCACATGTTGGCGACAACAAAGGATATAAAAACATATAAAAAAATTGAGAAATTCCAACGAGAACCATTTTATATGGGCTCCCGTGCGGGGTCCTTTTATACCGTCGAAACTTTCTCTTGAGCTCCATGCAGCCTTCAAAAAGCAAAAACTTCACCTACAAATAAGTTATTTATTATAGATTTCCATATATTTTGCTCGACGTTTGAAAAATGTACCTCCATGCACCTCCCGCCTCCTCATTTCCAAGTTAGAAGATGTTAAAATGTTACCAAATTTGCTATTAGCGACAAGTTACCAAGTTATATTTGCTCACACCTTGAAATTGATACTGAAGTTCGAGAACCATTGGAAAATTTATCTCCGATTATTTATTTGTTATATTTGTTTATGTTTTTCATATTCATAATAAAGCATGGTAATTACGTTAGTTTGGTGAAATTTAATTGAAGTTGCAGTTATTTCAATTCGAGATTTTCCCAAACAGTTTTAGATTCTGAAATATTACCGTGTCAGAACTTTTGAGTTACTTGTGTGTTCAACAATCTGATATTTCGCGAAACTTTATAATTCATTATAGTTCATTATGAACAACCTTCTTCTTACTCAATGGTTTATGGAAATAGGATGACTTATAAAATAATACGAGGAACTCCATCTAATCACTACATCTCTGAGGCAAACATTTAATCGATAAAGTCTTAAATGATAGTTACATCAGGCCAGCAGCGTTGATTTTTACTATACTATGATGCTTAGAAATTTATGTTATTTGTTATCACAATATAAGAACTAACTTACCGTAATTTTTAAGAAAATACGTCTAGGATTTTCAAGTTGCAATGCAACGGTGACTTCAATAGGCATAACAGAATACAAAAATATGAACGAGACCTCGAAAGCTTACCGGTAAAATGCATGGTTTGTATACCGATAACATGGGATCGAGTACCACCTTCATCTTGAGTGTTTTATATGTCTCATGAGATTTAGAGCTTAAATAATGTATATATATATATATATATATATATATATATATATATATATATATATATATATATATATATATATATATATATATATATTATTAAATTTGATATCTTGAACCATTTCGTTTATATTGTACGATAAAATTATCGGTTCAAGTAGTTCATTGAATAATAGCAGTTAAATGTTTATATATTCTTCTGCACTTTGAGCACTTTAATTACGTTACGGCCATCAGTGAGATATTTATCAAATTTATAACAGGACGTGTGGGCACAAAGCATAGAATTTCGTCTTCTATCGTGTAAACAAGATTTATTTCCCTGGGGGGTCAACCCCCCAACCGATTCGCATTAAAACCTATCCCATTCAATATATCATACGAAACAACGTACTCACAAACTTTCAATCCTATTGCTCCAATATTACGCCCTTTATCATATAAACAAGATTTATTTCTTCCCCCAGGGGGTCAACCTCCCAACCAATTCGAACCAAAACCAATCCCATCCAAGATATCATACAAAACTACCTAGATATAAACTTTCATCCATATTTCTAATAAATTGCGCCCGTTATCGTGTAAACAACGCTAAAATACATAAACATATCTATGGGAACATATATATATATATATATATATATATATATATATATATATATATATATATAAATAAATATAAATATATATATAAATATAAATAGATATAGATATATATATATATATATATATTATATATATATATATATATGAAATTGAGTTTTTGGTGCCAAGCATCATAAAAAGTCATGAAACGAAAAACTATCTTGGTCCTAGGTGCAACTCTGCTAATCGCACCCATTTTAGTAAGCAGTTTTTCAAAGTGAAAACCTGCTGATAAAATAGAATGAAAACTTTGATATAATAAACATAATTAATATTTTCATAAAATAAGGTATTTTGAGATGTCTGCAACCTGTTGAAATCACAATTACTTCTAATTCGACAATCTTTTTTTTTATTTCAGTAATGGTTTTGTTACGGATTTTTCAAGTTGGTGACTCCGTTTATCTTTTTTTTATATGAAAATAATGCTAAGTATATAATGTGGAGCATATCATTTTCCTTTCTCTTAAAATGTTACCACGTTTCATTCGACCATATTTCAAATAAAGAAAAGTATCATTTTAGCTTCCGTTTCCGCTTTATTATGAGGCAAAATTCTCCGTCAAAAGAATAACGACTCATCTAAAATACGGTGGAAGAGGAATTATAATTTACGACCTGGAATTGGAGAGGGTGAAAACTCGCTACAGATAAACTGGCTTCCTGGTTGCAAAAAAATAAAAACATTTAATGAATGTGGGAATTGTTACGCCAAAACATGAAAGGCCAAGTATTAATTATGTATGCTGCTACAGGTAGATTTTATGTTTGAAATATATTATTTCACAATATTGAAACTTGAAATTTTAAAATTAAATGCACCCTTGTTTGTGATTGGAAGTAACTATCGTATTTTGAATTTTATGAAGAATGGTTTTTCATTTATATCATAAGAATAATACAATTATCAGGACGTAATTGAAGAACAATCATTCTAATGACTAGTTGTCTTTGAAAAATTTCATAACTTCAATTTCAACTACTTTCACATTTTACCTGAGCACCGTTTTAACATCGACAATTGCTTTGTGAAAAGCAATACGTCATTATATCATTATATTGAACACAAAAAACCCAAATGCATGAGAGAAATGAGCTTAAAAATATCAACGAACAATATGTATATACAGAAAGTGAGGTCAGGACTACCGAAGAAGGAACACTGACAGGACAGAAAATTTACTTTTTACACAACTCGGTCTAACGTATTAATTATCTTCATATATATATATATATATATATATATATATATATATATATATATATATATATATATATATATATATATATATATATATATATATACAGTGTCACCTATTTTTAATGGAACAGTTGTGAACCGACTGTAATCACGTTTTTTTTAAATGTCGAGTACTAAAAGCTCTACCTTGGGAAAAAATTTGAAATGTTTATTCCAATTTTCAGGGCATACTACGATATTTTTTCATTGAAAAATTACCAGCGTGTCCCTAAGTAGGTATGACCAAAATTTCATAAAAAAATATTCATTCACAACAAAGTTCTGAGAACTCAAATGTCGAAAAGTCACATTCAACAGTCACAAAAATAAACACCCAATATCAAGAGACAGCCATATAAATATTTTTTTCAATGATTTCAACAATAAAGTGCCACCAGATAAATACTCTACAAACCTCTCCAGCACTTCTTGAGTCATCTCCCGAAAGGCGTATAATTTCAATTTTTTCTCTACGCTCAATCTTGCAACCATGACAAATAAAAAACGAAGCTTTACCTGGAAGACTCCCTTTAATTTTCTAAAAGGAATCATCCAATAAAAACTTTCGTACTTAGTCAGAAACAACCTGTATTTATATATGAATTGTTTGTATGAATGAGCAGTATTCTTCAGTATTGAAAACTTTGGGAAGAGTTTGAAAACTGTTGGCTACGCAAGCAAATCCCTTCAGGAAATATGATCAAAACTTTATAACTTTTCGATAGTTTATCGAAAAGTCGAGAAAATTATTATATAGATTATTACCTAACTCTGTTTTATAATTAATTAGTCTATTAGCTGAACTAAATTTGATCACAAGAATCTTGGAACACTTCAAATGATGAAATTTAAACAACTCAATTTTTTAAGAAACTCACAACACATCAAATCAATTTATTAGCGGGTATATCATAGGAAAAATTGTAAGGTAAGGTAAAGTGCGACAAAGAGAGTAGTGGTCCTAATCTTACAATATATTTACTGATACTTAAATAAAGTTTTTGAATAGATTAAAATTTGGTAATTTAGTGCTAGTCCTCGGCGAAGTAGTTCTTCCTCGAGTGTTTTTTCCATAAATTATATAAATTAGAATATGTTATTTCCTGATTCGGAGACGTCAGCACAGTCCAGAGTACATACAAGATTATTTACATTGCCGGATTAGCTACGTAGCAAGAGTAGCAAATGCTACAGGCCCCGCAAATTGGGGGCCCCGCGCTCCAACACCTGTCTGACAGTAAAAAAATTAAGTTAAGATAAGCGTAAAATATCTTCTATGCCTTGAACGCGAAGCGCTTAGGTTATGCTTCACTCACACCTGAAAATCTGAAACTCGATTTTGTCACGTTAAATCGAAGGTATAGGTTGTATAATACCTACCACGAGAAACGTTGGTGTCAAAATCTGCAACAATAATTTTAAGTTGTACTACATTTCTGAAAATTTAGCGCTGGCTGCACAAGTTATATGTTTGTACTACTTGCCCTGCACTACTCGCAAGTTTGTAGCACTGCAAAACTAACAGGGGAATTCCCTGACATCATCTATCCAGCTAGTCGTATAACCCGAACAAATAAAATAGGATTCTATTGATTATCAAACTATTAGATTTTAATGTACATTTATATTTGACACAACGTAAAAAACTGTGAAGAGTTCTTAAGATGTTAGTCTAGCATTGTATTTTAGTTGGATCAGTTTACATTCCACCATATTATTGTAACACCAACACTTGCTACCCCCTGGTGAATGAAAAAGAGTGGCCCAAGTTTATTGTCAGTTCTCATGGCTCAACCACAATTAGCTAACTGACCGTAGGCAAATTGGCTCAAATAGCTCTTTCACAAGTATCATGGATGTCATTTACTTACATGAATGTGAATTTGATTGTGCGTATGTAGCTTTGATTATATGTAAATAATATACGAACTATTTTATTACCTCAGTTAAAAAAAACCAACCAGTTTGATTTGTAAAACAGTAATAAAAAAATATAGGAAGTTTATTTCAAAAACTGGTATCATTACACGCACACAGATATACGTGTTCCTGCATAGTCGCTCCATGTTGTCACGCACACATATTTTCGGTTTTATTCTCTAATCTGAGTTTAATACCATAAACTTGAGAACCTAAAGCAAACCAAGGGCCTCTTGGCCGAATTTGCTACAGGCCCCGCGCTAGCTTAATCCGGCACTGATTATTTATTGTATTATATTGTACAGGTTGGGCAAATTTCGATATTTGTATAGGCTATAGGGTATCTGGGTAACTATAGAAGGTACAAAAAAAAATGTAGGGCGTATTCTGTCTCTCCTTTTTCGAGACAAATTCACTGGCGAAAACCACAATTTGTTATCGTCTTGTGTGTTCGAGTTATAAACAAAAGTTCGATTTTTCGACCTCTAGACAAGTGTGAACATCATGGTTGTGAAGTTACAAGAAAATAACTCTCATATTTCGAAGCATTTTTTTCTGTTCGATCCAGTGGCGTAGAGAAAATTCGAAAAAAAAAATGCAATTTCGAGTTCCTTTGAACGATTGTTTGATAATTTTCTTGTAATTATACATAATTTTATTGTTAAAGCCCTACTCTTCGGTTTGTTTGCGGTTTGCTTTGACTTTCTGCAGTTCAAATTCAGCATAAACATCCGGCATTTATCAAAGTTTATGAGCGTTATGAGCATTTATATTCCCAGTGGGTTTCTGATGAAAAAAGACCAGTTGTTTATTCAGTTGATATGGAATATTGAATTGAATTAGCGTTTACTTGGTGAAGTTCATATTCATAACTTCATAAAGAAATAAAAACTAACTTTTCACAGGTTGAAATAAAAATTTATTGAGTAAACGCGTTTCGTCATAACATTGACTTCATCTAGTACTAAATTATGGTATTACAGAACAATCTATTTATACAAAAAATTGAACATAACAGAGGGGTTCCTATAGAAATTAAATAACAATAAGCAATTCATTCAGAGATATTAGTAGGTACATTGAACAGATTGAGGGGAGGAGAAGGTTTTACTTAAATCTGGTCGTTAACTAGGTTTTCGGAATTTTTATATTTATCGATGTATAGGGATTCTCAACATTTAGTTTTGTGGAGTCTATTTTCCAACTGTAATATTCTATAATTGTGATTAAAGGTATGCTTTTCTTGAATAAGATGTTGAACTTTAATCACAATTATAAAATATTACAGTTAGAAAATAGTCTCCACAAAACTAACTTTTGGGAATCCCTATACATCAATAAATATAATAATTCCGGAAACCTAGTTAACGACCGGATTAAAGCAAACCATTCTCTCCTTAATCTGTTCAATGTACCTACCAATGAATGAATTGCTTATTGTTATTTAGTTTCTATAGGATCCCTCTGTTATGTTCAATTTTTCGTATAAATAAATTGTTTTGTAATACCATAATTTAGTACGAGATGAAGTCAATGTTATGACGAAACGCGTTTACTCAATAGATTTTTATTTCAACCTGTGAAAAGTTAGTTTTTATTTCTTTATAAAGTTATAATATGGAATATTGAAATTGATATATCGATAGTTTTTCCTTCATAAAAATGTTACGATTCCGAACACATCTTTCTGCATTAAAATAAATTCGCAAAAATTTCAATATTTTTCAAAAATCAGTCATAAAATAAACCATTCGCACCAATTGAGATACGTAAGCTGAAAAGAATAGTGATAAAATATTATGATAGAAAGACGAGTTAAATGTTAAGCTAAAAATTGTCAATAAGGAATAACAATATTTCTCAAATTTATTAAATGTTCTTCATGAGGCGTGGACTAGGTTTCCGAATTGGATAATATTCACTTCAGTTTCAGAAATGCTAGAAGTTAAATTATGTTGAAGTCTGAATTGACAAAACTTCCAGTTTAATTTTTTCATGTATTTGCATGAAACGTGTACTGGCATTCATATCCCATATGTGCTGTTTATTTCCCATATGTGCCATACGTAATTTTAATTTCATATTATTCTTTTCATAGTTTCACTCAGTAAAGGTCAGCTGTGTAAATAGAAGGCAGGCGGATATGATAATATAAGTCTTTCACCTATGGTTTGAAAATATTTTGAAGGCTAGAAGCTGTCGCAATAAGTGGAAAGAAAATATAATTTTTTACATCCTTTTTTATGGTTTTTCGTTACTAACCCTCAAAAACGATGAAATTCTCCAAATTGGATCTCATTTCAGAAAAAAAAACTATCGTGTGAAAAGTCCATTGAATCTCTGAATTAAAGAATTTGTGTATGTATGTGTGAATACTCCAAGAAATGTTGAAAAATATACTCCAAACATGATTTATTCACTATAATTAGAAGTCAATATCAAGAAAAACTTCTCCAACAAAACACCTGCCTCTTCAATTGTGCATTTAGTCTCACAACATTAAATGCTTTTTTTTCAACAATTTATGTAATCAATTAGTATCTACGATATTCACCGACACCCAAGAAGTTTTTTTGTGTAATCGAACATTCACATTTACTTGCATCTCTCTAGGTGAAATATTGTATAATGCTGGTTCCGAATTTTGAGATTTCGGAAATACTTCACTTATTGTAAAAGATTGTACGATTTCTGATAAAGTTCTCTGGATAATAACATGTCAAGTTTTTGTTATATGAAAGCGTGTCTCAATAAATGCTGGTTTATGCTGAATTTAAATGGCTGCAAGTCCAAGAGGGTAGAGTGTTCCTTAGATTTGCAGGTCCATTGAAAAACGCTTTCTGATACCTTGATGTTCTGGTTACTGAGATGAACCCGGTAAAATGGTATGTTTTTACTTGCATTTCTTGTATGACGGATTATACTGCATTGGTTTTGCAGTTCTGAGAGGAGGATGCTTGAAGCGAAGTTAATTTCAATTAAGTGTGGGAATATGAAAGTGAAAGTAACTTTCTCTGGGTAACTGATGATCTTGCTGAATTCCTTGACAATAGTGGGCTCACTGCGAAAGTGTGAAGGAGCTATATAGATTAGCGTGAGCAACCAGAAATTAGGTGTTGATTACATGGTTCCTGTTATAAGCAGAATTGATTGGTTGAGTTGGACAGCGAGTTAACGTCAGAGCTATCAAGCTATATTCAGCCACTGAGTGCACCAAACTAACAGCAGAAGATCTCAACGTGAAGTCCCATGGACCCTACGTACTACCGCACAGTTTCTGGAGAATATTATCAGCTGCTGTTTTCGTCAGGTATATTCAAAAGTTCAGATTTCTATTCAGCATAACCCTCAAATATTTATGTTGTTTATTGTGAATAATAAGCTTACCCCCTAACTCCTCTAAGCGTATTTTCCCTATTAGCAAACTTGTTATTCAGATGGAATATTGATCGGATTCGCTACTACCGAATTCATCAAGTCGCTTGCTAGGATATTCTCGGTAATTTCCATATATTTGTCTCCAATGGCTTGCGCCCAGCCGTCAGCATATCCAAATTTGCTCGATTTACTTTCGCGCATGTCAGAAAGATAACAGATAATAATAGGAGGCCAAGTACATATCCCTGAGGTGAGCCGTTGTTTAGCTTCTTCTGTGTACTTATATTATTGTCTATAAAAACTACATGGAAGATCCATCTTATAGAATAAAACACGCATGATCTTATGAATGACGCCTTATCTCCACACAGTGTCATACGTAGCCGTCTATCAGCGCGACTGCTGTTTTTAGCTGTTGCTAGAAACATGCTTCTATAATAATATGGTTAGGGATAGGACTTGATATGTGCAGTTTCTATTATGAAGAAAACACTACTGCTGTGTACAAGGGCCTTTATAGGAGCTAAAAAATCATGTCTGGTAATGCTATTGAGATTTTTTTTGTAGTATCGTTTGACTTATGTCGTTTGAGTATATTTACAATAACATCATATATATATATATATATATATATATATATATATATATATATATATATATATATATATATATATATATATATATATATATTAATATATATATATATATATATATATATATATATATATATATATAATCTCTTGATAATTATTAGCAATAACAGGCTGGTTGAATCTTAAAAACTCAATTTTATTAAAAAGTTGACGTTTCACTACGACATTCGTAGTTTTTCAAAACTTTTGAAAAAATTGAAATTTCTATGACATTTATTGATTTGAAAAAATTTGAATAGACAAAGACTACTTTATCTTGCAAAAATTTTTTTCGAATGTGGTTATTTATTACGTGCTATTCAGTCTATCAACATTCAAAATTGTTATCATTAGATGGCAAGGGAAACCACAGAAACTTTTACCTACGTAATGTTCGAAAATAAAAATAATAGGGTACTATTTATCTAACAACAAAGAAATTATTCGCAGGAAAATATTAAAAAAGTAGAGCAGAATTATCGGTATAGAACGTTTATATGGAAGCAGCCGTTGACACGTGTTTCGGACTCTTTGGTCCTCATCAGAACGGCGTAGCAAAGCATTGGATTGAAAATTTGGAGATGAAAATAGTACAACAAATAAAAACCTCTGCTACGGAAGACAATCACACCTTTGTGGACTATTGTTTGAACTCTCCGGTTTGGGAGATTTGGTCAAACTCTGCCACGGAGGCGATTAATGCCATCCGCGAGATCTCAGAACGAGTAAATAAACAATAATAAAGAAAAATTATCGGTATAGCCCGTTTATATGGAAGTAGCCGTTTTTAATGAAATTTTTATTTAGAATTACAAATCTTTTAAAAAAGGTACTCACAATCTGGAACAATGTTTGAAACTCTCAGCTTAAGATTCAACCAGCCTGTTATTGCTAATAATTATCAAGAAATTAAAAATAGATCACAGGCAACAACAATTCGGATAAATATATATATATATATATATATATATATATATATATATATATATATATATATATATATATATATATATATATATATTTATTTATTTATTACAAATGAGGAACTCTACAGGCCTGAGCCCAGTAACAGAGATTTACTAAATACAAAAGCAAAACATTGTTGATTCCGTAGGAAACAATTCTCAAATTATTGAGATATATTAACCAAGAAGAAGAGTAAAATCAAAAAATAAACAAAAAGAAAACATTAGAAATAGAAATTACAAAATCCTTAAATCACTCAAATCTATCGAATTAAATGTAATTTCTAAGTGATTGTGTGTATATATATATATATATATATATATATATATATATATATATATATATATATATATTTATATATATATATATATATATATATATATATATATATATATATATATATATAAATATATATATATATATATGTATGTATATATATATATATATATATATATATATATATATCAATTTATTTTCGGAACCACTTTCGCACCTCTATGTTAACTAATGTAACTCATGAGACTTTGGATTGAAAAAATGATTTCTTGAACTTGAAGTAATATTCGGCAATGATTTTGTCAACTTCTTGATTAATTAATTCAGGCGAAGGTTGTATGTGTTCAACTAATTAGATGACTAATGGAATTTCTGAATAGCCTTTATCATCGCTACGATTTTCGTCAAAGCTCATTTGTCTGAGTAACTGCACGAACTTCATGAATTAGGTACAGAGATTAAATAGTCCTTGTGAAAGTTACTTTCTACTATATATACAAGCATGTAATTAGTTCCAGGCTACCTGTTACTATATTGGAAGTTTCCTTCGAGTCATTCAATTACTAGAGCAATACGTCTTCGTTACTTGAACCCAACAAAAGTTCATCTGTCTGATACCATGAAATATATCATCTATGTACCCAGAGCTTTGTTTAGTGGAACTATTGTTTATAGACAATTAAGTTTGAGTAACAGATAACTGAAGATAAAAAATTGTCATTTAATCACAATATTGTTAGTGAATTCTTGAATGTGAATTATGATAAATGTCCGTCGGCAATTGATACAGATAATTATGGGTATTCCTAGGTGTTTTTATTGGGTTGTTGTTACTGAGGTTCACTCAGATATTTCAAACGGTTATGAAAAGTGAATAAATATTCCTAATCACTGAGATTGAATTCTCGCACATCACTTTGTGAAACATCATAAAGAATAAAGTATAAACTTTAAAATAAAAACACTTGGCTTATGTTTCACAATATAAAAAATATTTAGATACTGTATTTAGCAGTAACGAAAAGTCGACATGTTTCTCATTATCAAGACTGACTACAGGAGAGTACCTATTACATCTTATTTTATAAAACAGACAAAAGCAAAGGTGATACCTGAAAATCAATTTGTTCGTTTACAAGGGGTAATTGAATACTATGGGCAGAACTTATTTCGAGAATTTCAAGAAGGTCAAGGCGCATTCCTTTGTTACCTGAGTGTAACAATTTGGTTTTGTTGAAATCCAGGAAATGATTGAATTTTATACAATGTTCAGAGGAGCCAGTGGTATTTTTATTTTGTAAAATTGACTTTTTATGTTCTTCATGAACACGAATGTTTATATTCCTTCCTATTTGTCCAATATATAAAGCAGGACATTCGTCGCAAAATATTTTGTAAACACCACTGTTTTCTCCGATGTTAGATTTTCATTGTTGACCAAGAATTACTTCAAGTTCCTTTTATTTGTACAAATTGTTTTAACGTTATTTTTCGATAGTCTGTTACAAATTTTCCTACTCAAATTCGTCACATAATTTATTGGGAAGTATTTTTGTTCTTCATTAATAATTTGCGTGAGATATATTGAATGCAACAGATACTTTATTCGTTTTTTCCCAATGAGCTTATCGATAAGACTTTCATTGTAACCGTTATTGGTGGCTAATAATTTAATTGTATTAACTTCAGTTTGAAAATTTGTTTCCGATAATAGAATAGTGAACAACCTATGTATGAACGAATGAAAAGCACTGAGTTTTATTTTAATGTGTTGGTTACTGTCGATGTGAATTAAAGTATCTGTGAAGGTTAGTTTTCAGGTATCACCTTTGTTTTTGTCTGTTTTGATAAATAAGATGAAATACTCTCCTGTAGTCAGTCTTGATAATGAGTTCATAACTCGAAACATGTCGACCATTCGTTACTGCTAAATATAGTATCTAAATATTTTTATTTAGTGAAACATAAGCCAATTGTTTTTTATTTTAAAGTTTATACCTTATATATTCCTAAACTATGTAGAATATACTTGTTGACCGAAGTCATTAATTCGAAATATATTTGGAATAGATGTCACATAAGAAAGAAGGCTGATTTATGAACTTCTAGCTAAAAATAATTTAGAGCCAATTTAAAAAACTTCAACCTCTACAAATGGCACTAATGACTAACTAAATTTAAAATGTTAATAAAAGTTGCAAGATTAGATACAACGGCGTTTTTGTACGAATCACTATAAAATTTTCAATGGATTTGGGGGATGAATAGTAACTTTCTAGGTTTGGAAGCAAAGCAAAATCGCTGTTTTATAAAGAATATGAGCATAGATAGAAAAAACTGAAAAACCTATATGGTGAGAGTTCATAATCAATAGTTATAATAGTGCCGTTGATACTATTGAAACTCAATCAAGAAAAAGAAAAGCTATATATGTTGAACACAAAGACAATTTCAGCATCTTGTCGACCTTGGATAAAATAGATTAAACCAACGCAAAACGACAAAAAAAAAGCAAATAAACTCTATCCTACTGGCGCCAAACTGCTCAATCAGGCTCTGGTATCAGGTAGCAGATTGACGTTCAACCTCTATTGAATGAATTTAATTCAGAAGAAACTAACCTAAGTCAAAGACTCCGAATGGATGGAATATTAGTCGTCGTATTTTCTCCGTAAATAATAGACTATTATTGTAATATATCGAAAGTCAACAGTCAGGTGCGGAAGCAGTTTTTATATCCGTCTGAGACAATTTTCGTCTCAGACGGATATATAGGTATATATATATATATATATATATATATATATATATACAGGGTGTACCAATCTTACGACAAACTTCGGTATATTGGTTATTCTGGGAGATATCCAAAAATGTTATCGACAAAAATAGTAGATGTCTTTGAAGTCCATATTTTGAAATTATCTCGAACTATACGGAGTGTTGCATATCTCCGTTACGAACTAAACATATGATATTTTAAATAAGAACCACTGTATATTATACCGAATTCGGATTGCTCACATTTTTTTGAAGCTTTTGAAATAAGGTTTTGCTATGTTGGTATGAGCAAGTTTTAAATCGTAGGTAAATCGACGCTCTGTAGCTTATTGTACGGTGAAGAAAAAAATTTTATTTTGCCTAACAGAGTTTCGTAATGTGATGTTATATCTCCGTATTCTATTAAATTTCCATCATTTTCCATTTCGTATACAGGGTGGATGGAAACTCGAACCTTTCATTTTCTCTCTTATTTCAAACGGAACACCCTGTATTTTATAGCACAAGTAGAATATTCTTTTATGTAACTTTAATTATTGTCAAGCATTCCCTATACCCAAAGTTTATAAAAACAGAGTTATGCTGTAATATTCATTGTAAACCATAATTATTTACCTTTTATGTGGACGCAGTAATCGTTGATTTAACAAAAAATCCTTAATAATAAATTTCAATGAACAATTCATTCTAAACAAAACAAGTCACCAAAATTATAATTCTAACCGTAGTATTAAACTAAATGTTCAAAGTGTTCACCGTTAACATCAATGTCAACGCTTACTGCGAAAATTTTATGGTTTACAGCATTGCATTGATGATGAAGGTAAACATTTAATTTAATTAACAAAACTAAATTTGAATTTACTACGTTTATTATCACAAAATATTTTGAAAAATATAACACTGCGATTGCAATTTCGGTCACTAGACCATCATCGGGCAGATTGAGTTAAGAACTGAATACAAAATAATTATAGATTTGCGCTTACGGGTGGGAAAGGATTATTGCAGGTACCTAAATAGAAAAGTCATTATTGTTTAAATACACTAAATATAGGAGAATATATCAAGTCAATCTGGTCGTTCAGCAAGATATCTTTCGCATTATTATTGAGTTTAAAAATTTCTAATGATTCTAAGTAAGTAAGTTTGGTTCCTTTCGGTAATTTGTGCATGATTTGAAAATTATTTGTGGAAATTTTCAAATCATGCACAAATTACCGAAAGGAACCAAACTTACTTACTTAGAATCATTAGAAATTTTTAAACTCAATAATAATGCAAAAGATATCTTGCTGAACGACCAGATTGACTTGATATATTCTCCTATATTTAGTGTATTTAATCAATAATGACTTTTCTAAGAACATTGTATTGTACCAATTTGTGAAATTCACTCGATTAGCCCTTCTTGAAATATGTTCCTCTTGTCTATTTAGGTACCTGCAATAATCCTTTCCCACCCGTAAGCGCAAATCTTTAATTATTTTGTATTCAGTTCTTAACTCAATCTGCCCGATGATGGTCTAGTGACCGAAATTGCAATCGCAGTGTTATATTTTTCAAAATATTTTGTGATAATAAACGTAGTAAATTCAAATTTAGTTTTGTTAATCATGTTAAATTATCACGTAGTAACGACGGATTCCATCAACTATTTCATTTAATTTAATATTTTTCGTTCGAGATAATTTCAAAATGTGGACCTTAAAGACATCTACTATTTTTGTTGATAAAGTTTTTTGATATCTCCTAAAATAACCAATATAGCGAAGTGTGTCGTGAGATTAGTACACCCTGTATATATATATATATTTATATATATATATATATCTATATATATATATATATATATATATATATATATATATATATACTATATATATTTATATATATATATATATATATATATCTATATATATATATATATATATATATATATATATATATATATATATATATATATATATATATATATCCAGTACATATTAGCATATACAGCCGCTTTCATCAAACCAATTAAGCTGAAATTTGGTATCTGGGGTAAAAATGAAACTATCAAAATTTGGGTGAATTCTTTCAAGCGTCTCATCATATTTATGTAGGTTTTTCGTGGCTGAAAATTTGCTCAACTGCACTGCTTCTGCAGATTGAATTATAGTACGCGTTGCACGTCGCCAATATTTGTTTAGGTATGTTTCTAATGAATTGAAATCATCAAAATTTTGGCATTTCAATCAAATAAAACCGTAATTCATTCCATTCAAAACGCACCACGGCTCGATGCATTTCATGAGAAGAAAACGACCTAAGTAACGAAGCTCTAAGACTCATCCTTTTTTGTTCACTACTTTTAACCTTCTGAGGAATGTGATATATACATCTATTTAAGTACTTGCAAAAGCTTACGAAGATGCCGACTTTAAAAAAAATTTCTAACAGTTCGATGAAAATCGATCAAATTTGAATTTTATGCTCATTTTAATAGTGCAAAGAGTTCATCTCGAGGAAATCATTAAATTTTTGTTAACAAATTTGAGTAACTTTTCAAATCATGAAAATAATCTATGCTTTGCAAATTATTGGCAAGACTCCACTATTGTAATTTTTTCGATTGAAGAACTTTTAAAAATCACACATTAACATAGTAGGACTATAACCCGAGTTTTATTCACAAAAAGATGGTGTAGATAATCCTTGTACGAATTTATGAGTCACGTTCACCCATGCTAAATAGCTAAAAATATTTCACTGAACACTCTTTGATATTTGAAGACCAACAATTTTAAATGGAACCTACTGTTGGCTAACAAATACTCGTCAAAATATACGAAAGTATATCCATAGTTCCTGTGGTAAGTACGCAAGAAAGAAATATGGAAATCTGCAATCAATACAATTTCTCTGAAGAAAAATCATAAAGTATTTGAATGAAAAAATTCCGCAAAAGTTTCATTCTCCAAGATGAAAACATCATAATAAAGATAAATAATAATCACATATTAAAACCGGAAAGACCCGTTGAATTCTTGGGTGTTCGCCTAAATGACGCTCTCAGTTAGGTGGAACTTGTGGAAGAGGTATGCAAGAAATTGAATAGCGGCTACTATGCTCTATTGAACCAAAAAAATGCTTTCAATCAAGAGGTCCTCCTAAGCGCATACTACGCGTTAATATATTTTTCGTAATCCCATACTGTTATTTTGATTTAACGGTATTCAGATGACAATTGAAAAGTCAGTGTTAACGGCCGCCGGCCGTTACAATTTTATAACGGCCGGTGGCCGTTAAGAAATCACTTGTTCAAATATTTATTTCAAAACATCATTCTGCTTAAAATAACAACATTGAAATCTTGGTCCACAGCGAGTTGGGAGAATAAACCTCTGATTTTCATTTCACATAGGCTAATAATACATCTTCATTAACCACCTAATTTTCGACTTGGATCCCTCAGGCGCTTATTGAAGCAAAGATTTCTGTAACTGTGCTGAAGTGTTTTGTTCAGTTTAATGCTTGTTGATTTTTGACATCCTTAGAATTTTTTAAGACTTTTATCACCAAAACACGTGTTGACAACACAAAAGTTGGCGATATTTCTTTGGTGGAGACCTTATATATTCCTAAACTATGTAGAAAATACTTGTTGACCGAAGTCATTAATTCGAAATATATTTGGAATAGATGTCGCATAAGAAAGAAGGCTGATTTATGAACTTCTAGCTAAAAATAATTTAGAGCCAATTTAAAAAACTTCAACCTCTACAAATGGCACTAATGACTAACTAAATTTAAAATGTTAATAAAAGTTGCAAGATTAGATACAACTATTTTCATTTCACATAGGCTAATAATACATCTTCATTAACCACCTTTACATTCTTGCTTTTACGCCACATTTCAAAATTTTCATATTCTTTTTGATATCGCTCTTGAGTTATTTTCGGCAGTTAATCAACTCTCGCTGCACTGCACATGATTCTCCCAATATTTCTGAAGGAATTTGATTTTGTTCCTCAATTTCATCCATGGTCGTCGTTAAAGCGAACTTGAGAACAAAAAAAACTGACGTTATTTATAAAACTGTCAAACTGTTCCATGACAACAGAGTGCACGACGTTGGGGTTTTTCTTTAGAATTGCGAGGTACGGGGTTTTTTCTTTCTTCGGAATCAAAATATAATCTTTCAACGGGATTACGAAAAATTTTTAACGACACACGGCCGATACGCAAATAACGGATTCGGTTAGTTATAATCCTCGGCTGCGCCTTGGATTACAATATCCAACCTCATCCGTTATTTGCTACATATCGGCCTTGTTACGTTAATAACTAACGCAAAGAACATATTTATTGCACAAAAAAGAATAATCCGTCTAATATTCGACTTGGATCCATCAGGCGCTTATTGAAGCAAAGATTTCTGTAACTGTGCTGAAGTGTTTTGTTCAGTTTAATGCTTGTTGATTTTTGACATCCTTAGAATTTTTTAAGACTTTTATCACCAAAACACGTGTTGACAACACAAAAGTTGGCGATATTTCTTTGGTGGAGACCCACCAGAAAAAAACACCAGGCTATGCAAGATTTTACTTTCTCAATTTATCACCTCTGGAAATACGTCCTGAAATGACCTTAACGCAGTTTTAAAGAAGCCTCAAACAGACTCTTATAAAGGAATCGTTTCATGATCTTGTAGAATTTCAAAATTATTTTTAATGCTGTTTAAATCTTTTATATTTTATTCTTAAATACACTTTATGTTAACCTTAACTGGTCCTTTTAATATTATTGTGATTCGAAGATCAATAAAGATAATAATTATTATCATTATAGACATTCATAAACATCCATACCTAACCGCGGATTCAAACCTAGCACTCCTGCATCACAAATGGTCATTCTACCTCTGCTCCACAAGGCGTGTGTAAAAATTATAAATTAATTTCAGGAATCTATGGAAAGAAAACAGAAAAGTGAAAAAATATATAAAAATCTAGAGAAATAGTATCATCCGCGACTTAAATTCGAATCAAGCAAGTTATAGTGAGAATTACATTTTCATATAATTTTTCATCTCAAAATATTATTCGATACCATGGAAATTCTGTTTTCAATAGACACATTTAACGTCAAACTATGTCAACGCTGAATTGAATAATTAATTCACATCTGAGAGAGAATTAGGTACGTTATGTGCTTTATCATTTTAATCAATCAAATCCAGAGGTTCACTGAAAAATGAATATGTACGCAATATTAATATTACTGAGATAATATACCGTTCTATATTACAGTTTAATCGAATACTTCATTGCTATATCCTTGAATGGAATTCAAAAAATATTTCATAACTTTTTATTGATGAGTCCTTATCACACTATAATAATTAATTATTTCTGAGGAACTTTGGGCAAAGTATATTCGAAATTTCACGAAAAACATTCAGTTAGTAGTACACATAGTTTCAATGAGAAATCATAATGTTTCATATATTCAAATGTGGTTTTCATAATAAAACACCATCAACCATAATGCAACTCAAGATGTATTAGTAATGAATATACAAAGAAAAACTTTTTCATTCCGTGTGTATTCTTCTTATAACTAACTTCAATCTAATAAGCATCATATACATTAATTTGTTACTCCATCACTTCACTTAATCTTCCATGAATTTGTCATCTTCTAAGATCGGAGAAGACATATTTATCGTACCATATATCACTGTAAAATGTTCTTCTAATAATACCAATAAATTTTCAGGCAACACAGATCCAACAATTTTAAATGTTTTGGCTGCAGCATCTGGAATTTTCATTAGTAAAGGGAACTAATCTAAGTTTCAATCATATAGGACTTAATTACCTGGAATAATGAAATTTTCTTTTATGAAATGCAAAGAACACACCGTCATTCTAGGAGTTGTGTGATTCTTTTTCAGGTTGATTATCCTTTTTAAATTTTTTAAAAAAAAAATTTAAAAATTTAAAAAAAAAAATGATTTTCCATACCTTCAATAAATCAATCTTTTTCTTTTCAACAAAATGATTTTCTCCCAATACGAAGTATTTGTTTGGCTTCGAAAACCGATGAAAGCTAATACTTGCATTTTTATATGCTTTAGAATTACAAGTTTTCACGCAACAACACACTCTCGACTTGCTGATTCTACGTTTTGCAAAATTAACACTTTCCATTATACACCTTTTGCGACCTCGTTTGTAAGAAATCAAAAACTTGCATATATGTTGACGTTGGAAATAAAAACTTCATCAATCTGGCCGCCGGAGTTCGCCAGCTGACATGTCAGATCCCATAAAAGTTATGTTATGTAGCAAATCGTTTGATAAACGTCTTTTCCTCCTTCGTTTCCATTCCACTGGATATCCAAGTCGAACATTGAGTTTATTTATACTTGTGTATAGTGTGAGAGAGATGATAATATAGAATTGTGAAGAGGTAAATTATTGCGAAACAAATGGTGACTAAAGCCGAAATAATTACATCGTTAGAGTTTTTTATCATAAGAAGAATAGAAAAACCCTTGAGTAGCAGATCTCCCTCACTATTTCTTAATCTTAAAGTCAATTTGGAGTGGCATAAGAGATGCACAACCTTTGACGCCAAACTCACTTGGAATCTTCACCTGGAGAGAAGACTAAAAAAGGCACACATCTCTTACGGACAGTGCCGCAGGATCATGGGGAAAACCTGGGGACTGAAACCCAGGCTGGTCATGTGGATATATACTGCCATCGTGAGACCGATGATAGCCTATGGAGCCGATGTCTGGTGGCCTAAAAGCCAACAGGCAACAGCAAAACTCAAGCTTGGGCAGATACAAAGGACCGCGTGTCTAAGTGTGACCGGAGCTATGCGAACAACACCAACTAGGGCAATAGAGGTGATGCTATGCCTGCCACCTTTGGATATTTATCTACAAGAAGTGGCCTTGGCAACTATGGCACGCCTTGAGACTATTGGTATAAAGCCAGAAGTAGGATGTGGGGAGACTAGACGTCGCCTGTGGCTTGAGGCTACTAACACGATGCCCCTGCTACAGGTTAAGGCAGACAGCATTCCCCCGCGATTTGTTTTTGATGAATCCTACTCAATTCACACAAACAGTGGAAATGAGACCTCCGATGAAGGAACGATCAATATTTTCACGGACGGATCAAAGCGAGAAAAAGGAGCAGGCTGTGGAATATATTCGAGACACCTGCGATTTCAGCTTAAGTGCACCATGGACAAATGTGCCAACATAGTTCAGACAGAGCTAACGGGCATAACCATAGCCGCGAACGAGATTGCCTGTAGGAACATAACGAACAAAACCATTAAAATCTACACAGATAGTAGACAATCGTTACTGACCCTGAAGAATCATAAAATAACTTCAAAGTCACTATGGGAATGCCATCAAGCACTTGCGGGTGCAGCCCATACAAACCAAATTATGGTGTGCTGGGTTAAAGGCCACTCGAGATGCAATGGCAACAAAAAAGCTGACGAATTGGCTAGAAAAGCAGCCAGCCTGAACATATTCGGTCCTGGCCCTTCCAGCCTACAACCGCTGACAGCAAAGTCACAAAGGCTGAAGGAGTAAACCCATCAAGAATACACAACCATATGGGATGAAACAACCACCTGCAAACTAGCCGTGCAACTCTTAAATTATCCAATAAAGAATGCGGCAGCAATAACTTACCTGTCGATGCCCAGAGGAAAACTACGCAATGTCGTGGGAATTTTAACGGGACACTGCCAACTTCGGAAGCCCTTATTTAATATGGGATTAAGCGACACACCTCTCTGCAGAGGCTGTGAACAGGAAGACGAGACAGTACAATATTTCCTCTGTGAATGCCCCGCTGTCTTGTCACTCCGAGAATCCAATCTGGGTGAACGGTGGCCAATTTTAGCCACCTTGAAGGAAATCCCCCTAGGTGCAATCACCCTCTTTTTCAAACGACTGGGATGGTTGGGAGCCTAGGCTGGTGATGTTCCCGAGGAGGATGCACAAAGGGCCTAATGGGGCCTAAGTGCTGTGGTCTCGACTGCACTCCCAAAAATACAGAATACAGAATACAGAAAGAGATGCACAAATCTTGGGACCTGTAAAAAAAAAATTTCAACATAAAAAACTCAAGGATGACAGCAAATTTTTGAAACCTTCTAACTGAATTTGGAGTTGGTGTTATGATGAAAAAGCTGCAAAATCCCAAAGAACGCTTTAAATTTCAATATAAAAATTGCTGTGAGAACATGAATCAATTGAAACTCACTACGTAAACTTCCCTGAATATACTGAATCCACGTATTAAATTTCAACTTCCTTACTCAATCCACAGAAGATATAGAGATGCACAAATCCTTAAAAACTACGAAAAAACATGAAATATCTACATAAAAATTGTGGCGTTTAATTAAAATGATTGAAACTACTAACGTTTACTTTCATAATACCAACTCAATCCACGTAAGAAATTTCAGTCTTCTCACTCAATCTGAATGAGTTGTGCACTTGCCGAAAACCTCAAAACTCACGAAAAAACATTTTTCGCTACAGATTTGCAAAATCTTTGGTCATGCACTTCACCGTCTATTACAAAATTGGATAATCGTGGATCGGCAGGTATGAAACGAAATTAAAAAATCGCTCCCTGACCATACTGCTCACTTTCTATAAAGTGTTATATTCTATTATGTTCGGAGAAGATATGACCAAATGAAAAACATTAATGAGTTAATATAGGTAGTAATAAATGAGACCAAATTCTCGTTTAGCTCTTGGTGAAACAAGATTTAATATTAATAATTCAAATCAACCACTTGGCTTACTGTTTCATTCATATATATTAAATTATCTAAAAGTTGTCAACATATTCACTTTTTGTTGATTTTTTATTTATTTAATATACATTTGTGTAAGTGTTTGATTTTTTCTATACTATTCCCCTGGGTATATATGATTTGTATATTTATATATTTATATATATATATATATATATATATATATATATATATATATATATATATATATATATATTATATATATATATATAATTATTTATTCGCATTGTTGTTGCCTGTGATTTATTTTTAATCTCTTGATAATTATTAGCAATAACAGGCTGGTTGAATCTTAAAAAACACGATTTAATTAATAAGTTGACGTTTCACTACGACATTCATAGTTATTCAAAACTTTTGAAAAAAATTGAAAATTCTTTGACATTTATTGACTAATTGTCGGATGGAATTAATCGCCTCCGTGGCAAAGTTTGACCAAATCTCCCATACCGGAGAGTTCAAACAATAAACCACGAATAAGTGATTTTCTTCCATAACACAGGATTTTATTTATTAAACTATTTTCATCTCCAAATTTTCAATCCAATACTTAGCTACGCCGTTCTGATGAGGACCAAAGAGTCCGAAAACGTTCAACGGCTGCTTCCATATAAATCTTTCTATACCGATAAATTCTGCTCTACTTTTTTAATATTTTCCCGCCTTGACTAATTTCTTTTCTGTTAAATAAATAGTACCTAATTATTATTATTTTCGAACATTACAGGTAAAGGTTTCTGTAGTTTCCCTTGCCGTTCTAGTGATAACAATTTTAAATGTTAATATTAGACAAGTAGCACGTAGTAGGTAACAAAGAACAGCCACATCCGTAAGAATTTTTAACAAGACAGATCAATCTTATCTATTCAATTTTTTCAAGTCAATAAATGTCAAAGAATTTTCAATTTTTTTCAAAAGTTTTGAATAACTATGAATGTCGTAGTGAAACGTCAACTTATTAATTAAATCGAGTTTTTTGAGATTCAACCAGCCTGTTATTGCTAATAATTATCAAGAGATTAAAAATAAATCACAGGCAACAACAATTCGAATTTATAATTAAATATTGCAAGCTGAAAATATGGCAATGATCCCAAACTACATTGTTTTATATTGTAAGTACCTTTTTTCATTTAAAAAAATTTGAAATTCTAAATAAAAATTTCATTAAAAACGGCTACTTCCATATAAACGAACTATACCGATAATTTTTGCTTTACTTGTTTAATATTTCCCAAAACTAATTTTCTTTTTTAATGTTAATTTACTCTTTCTGAGATCTCTCGGATGGAATTAATCGCCTCCGTGGCAAAGTTTGACCAAATCTCCCATACCGGAGAGTTCAAACAATAAACCACAAATAAGTGATTTTCTTCCATAACAGAGGATTTTATTATAAAAATTTCATTAAAAACGGCTACTTCCATATAAACGAACTATACCGATAATTTTTGCTTTACTTGTTTAATATTTTCCCAAAACTAATTTTCTTTTTTAATATTAATTTACTCTTTCTGATATCTCTCGGATGGAATTAATCGCCTCCGTGGCAAAGTTTGACCAAATCTCCCATACCGGAGAGTTCAAACAATAAACCACGAATAAGTGATTTTCTTCCATAACAGAGGATTTTATTTATTAAACTATTTTCATCTCCAAATTTTCAATCCAATACTTAGCTACGCCGTTCTGATGAGGACCAAAGAGTCCGAAACACGTGTCAACGGCTGCTTCCATATAAACTTTCTATACCGATAATTCTGCTCTACTTTTTTAATATTTTCCCGTGACTAATTTCTTTTCTGTTAAATAAATAGTACCCTATTATTATTATTTTCGAACATTACATGGGTAAAGGTTTCTGTAGTTTCCCTTGCCTTCTAGTGATAACAATTTTGAATGTTAATATTAGACTGAGTAGCACGTAGTAGGTAACAAAGAACAGCCACATCCGTAAGAATTTTTAACAAGACAGATCAATCTTATCTATTCAATTTTTTCAAGTCAATAAATGTCAAAGAATTTTCAATTTTTTTCAAAAGTTTTGAATAACTATGAATGTCGTAGTGAAACGTCAACTTATTAATTAAATCGAGTTTTTTAAGATTCAACCAGCCTGTTATTGCTAATAATTATCAAGAGATTATATATATATATATATATATATATATATATATATATATATATATATATATATATATATATATAAGATACAATAAGGCTTAAGCGGGGAATAATCAAGATATTAGGCAATTTTAAGGTCATAAGCTGTTTACACGTGTTTCGGACTTCTTGGTCCTCATCAGAACAGCGTAGCCAAGTTATGGTTGGACAAACTTGGAAATGGAGAAACAAAACAATCGAAATCCTTCGTTGTAGAATATCATCGCACATTTGCAGCTAATATATATATATATATATATATATATATATATATATATATATATATATATATATATATATATATAGAGCAACAGTCCGAACAATAATTTTCTGTAGAATGAATAATCTGACTGCCAATTTTCAACTTGATAAATCCATCATTTTTAAAATTCTGAACTTATCCAAAGATTACCTGAAAGAGAAATAAAATGAAATTTGGATTAGAAAATAGATTGAAAATGTAGCTGACAAATTAAACTCAAGAAATTAGTAGAATTGGATGGAAGTATCTAAAAAAGAATAAAACGAGATAAGTGAAAGATAATTTAGATAATAGTAGAAGAGAAAAAAAGGAAAATATCATAAAATTAATAAACATTGCACATCATTCAAACTAACACTAAAAACTTCCACTTTATATTTTCCAACTTGAATAGCTTAGCTAAGTTGAGTATATTCTACACTTCTGAGGAAGTAGGTAAGTCAATCTATTGAAACATTCATTTAAAGAAGCGTGAAGCCATAATTGAAAATGTTGTATGTTGTAGTTCACGACAGAGCCCTTAATGATAAACGGAATCAAATTAGTGAAAAGTTTTTCTATCTATTCACAGAGTTTCACAATTAAATTATATGGAAATTAACTAATTCAGCAGAGCTCCGTGCCTCATTCGGTCTCAAACTGTATCAATATAGTGGGTAAACGCAAATATCCAGAGATAATTAATACTGCACAATAAATCAACAGTAGTTACTGGAATGTTAAGATACATTCTGTTTGTATCGTATATCCGGTACATTCTACTAAATCTTGACAATTAGAACAGCTTGATTAATTTTACTATTCAGCATCAACTTTTCTTTTAATCTTACTGATTCCATTGTTTATCGTTGGGTCGTCTACGGTATCTTTTATCAGGTTTGTGACAGAAATTACATTGGTCAAACTTCAAGATCAGTAAATAGTTGAATCATTTCACACTAAAATGTCTTTGGTTACACCTTGAAAATTGTGCGCGAAATGCTACTTTGGTGATCGAGAACTGATTTTTTTTAACGAGGCGCAGCCGAGTTAAAAAAAATAGTCGAGTTCACCAAAGTATTTCGCGCATGAGATGCAAACAAAATTTTTTCTACAAACGTCAAAAATATTGTTCTAAAATAAGTAACATGCTTAGCTTAATATGAAAAATAGTATTGAACTGGCTTAAACTGTTTTTCCAAATCAAGTAATTACTGTAACTATGGAAATAAAATGGCATTTGTTGACAATTATTTCAAAGTGACAGTTCTTGATAATTGTTTTGGAGTGACTTTTTATTCGTGTCAATTTCGTGCGTGATATTTATAACTGTAAAATAATGAAAATTTAGAGCGATGATGAAGTAAAGCAGTAACCCACCTAACTTGACAGATGCGGCTAATTCAGTAATTTCAAATCTTTTACCGGAGAAATCGAGGCGCCAGTATGAAAATGCATATCAGCAATTTAAAGAGTGGTGTGAAGCAAATAAAACCAGAAAAATATCCGAAAATGTGCTGTTGGCATATTTTGCAGAGAAGTCTAAGAAGCTGAAGTCTTCCACGTTATGGGCAATATATTATATGTTGAAAGCAACACTCATGTTAAAGAAAACGTGGATTTTCAGAAATTTACCAAGTTGGTTCCATATTTGAAAAAATTGTCAGTTGGAAACCATCCTAAGAAATCTAAGGTATTGACTAGAGAGGAAGTTGAACAATTCATGAGAGAGGCAGATGATGAAACCTATTTGTTGGTTAAGATTTTTGATGATTAGGATACGTGGAAGATTCTATCAACAATAAAATTCAAATATCAAATAAAATTCTAGACTGTGAAATTTCAGGATCAAGTGCTGTCACCTCTACGGCAGATACTTGCAAATCAAAAATGGATAGTCTTCCAATTCCCAGAACTACGATATCACGAATTGAATCTGATTTATCTGGTTTAGGAATAAACTTTGGTTCGTGCACTGGCTGCACCATTAATGTTAACATTGTAAATAATAAATAAAATTAGGTAGTGTTAAATTTTCTCACAATTTGAAAGCCTTAATTATTGTTATATATTAATAAATAAATGATTTCTTGGATTTTTGCTTGATTGAGGAACATAAAAGTTAAAATATAAAAATTCCATATAGTTTACATGCAGTGTGCGAAGTAAGTATTTCGCACACTACTTCGCGCACGGTGTCATGGTAACGAAGGAAAATGAAAAAAAGGGTCACTTCGCATATTGTTGTCAATGCGCGAACCTTGTCATTTTTTGACGTTTGTAGAAAAACTATATTGCAGCGAGCTGCATTAGAGAGGCTGGTTTTCAAAACGTATCCAATTAAAAAATCTATTCATTCAATTATTATTTTTGTTCTGAATACAAAAAACAAAAATTGGGCC
The DNA here is from genome assembly GCA_030704885.1 of Cynegetis impunctata. Classification (NCBI taxonomy): domain Eukaryota; kingdom Metazoa; phylum Arthropoda; class Insecta; order Coleoptera; family Coccinellidae; genus Cynegetis; species Cynegetis impunctata. The sequence goes on from JARQZK010003613.1 coordinate 290,882, forward strand.
CTCTATCGTATGAACAATATTTATTTCCTCCTCCGGGGGGTTCAACCCCACTAGCAATTCGCACCAAAACCAATGCCATCCAATATATCATACGAAACTACCTACTCACAAACTTTCAATCCTATTGCTACAAAATTACAACCTTCATCATGTGAACATGATTTATTTCTTCCCCCAGGCCCTAACGACACAAGTACATCCCCTGTACATCCCAGGGACGTCCTTCATTTGCTACTAGGACGTCCCTGGGATATCCTTTGTCGGGACATGGTACCTACTAGGGACGTCCCAGGGACATCTACTTTCCACCAAAAAGGACACCCATGGGATGTCCTTCTGGTATGTCCCAGGGATATCCCGAAGATATATATGAGGTACATCCCCTGGACGTCCTGGCATTTCCATTTACTTGATTCACATAATTTGAAGAATTTCATGGAAAATTTGGAGAAAAAAATTTCTAAGATTCTCAACACAAAACAAGCTTAATTCATAAAAGAATGTTACATTGTGTTAAACTATGATAATTACAGAAAACGATTAACAAAAACTCATCCTATATTTATATATATATATATATATATATATATATATATCTATATATATTATATATGTATTATATATATATTATATATATAATATATTATATATATATATATATATACTTATATATATGATAAATCAACAAAAGAATAGAGAAAAATTAAAAAAACTACAAACAAAAACTCATTCCAAATATAAATTCATATGATAAATAAATAAAAGAAACTAGATAAATTAATCAGTTTAAAATTATACATATACATTTTAGGGTGACGGTGCATTTGTTGCAGGCATTATTGCATCATCTTTTTCTCTGTGGCTTCTCTCCTTGGCCCTTAATGAATAAACTATAAACATAATATTCAGAATGGGTTAACCATGTATTATTGCATCAATTATTTGATTCAAAAGAGTACATTCAATATTTTAATATTATACCAACCTTAAATTCAATTGTTCAACTACACCTTATATAACTACATCTTATATCAACTGATAAAATCCTTCAAATGCTCACGAAAATGGCCAATCACAAACAATAAGAATGCAGAATGCCGTTGATCTTCTAACAAAGAAAACAAATTTGCGCATTAGGTATATTATGAGGTTAATTTACATTGTTGACAGAACACCAAATGATTCAAACAATGTCGCCAAAAGGAATAATTTTCTACTTGTGAAATGGTCACTTCCCAGAAATGTATGAGGTATATTTCATTTTTCTCCATAATTATCTTCCAGAAAAAAAACAAACACTTTCAACATTTCGGCGAGTTTCGATGATTCTTATTATATATGTGAGTGGATATCGAACATTCCAGGGACATGAATGGGATATCCTATGGATATTAGATGGGATGTCTTCTGGACAAATTATGCGGGACATCCCCTGGATATCCCAATCATGTCTTTGTACCGCAGTACATCAAAAGGACATACCTAGGACATCCCTGTGTTGTTAGGGGGGGGTCGACCCCCCAACCAATTTGAACCAAAACCAATCCTTTTCAATACCTACTTAAAAACTTTCAACCCTATGAATCCAAAATTGCTACCTTTACCGAGTAAACAAAAGGTATTTCCTCCCCCGGGGATCAACCCCCCAACCAATCGAACCAAAACCAATCCCATTCTAAATATTATACAAAACTACCTAGATACAAATTTTCAACCCTATTGCTACAAAATTTGAGGCTTCTGTGGTGTAAACAAGATTTATTTTCCCCCAGAGGGGTCAACCCCCCAACCAATTCAAACCAAAACCAATCACATCCAACCTATCATACGAAACTACCTATTTACAAACTTTCAACCCTTTTGCTTCAAAATTACGCCCTTTATCGTGTAAACAAGTCTAAAATACATAAGCTTCTATATACGTACCTACATATGAATATATATATATATTTATATATATATATATATATATATATATATATATATATATATATATATATATATATAAGTAAGAATTATTCGTGTTAAACGGAAAACACGCCCGTGGTTATAAAATTAAGTGAACTAGGACATTTATTTGAAACTAATCAAACAAACCTCCTAGCGGAGCTGGTTATAAGAGTTCACGAAGCATCGAAATATCAACATCTACCCCAGACGGTAATTGTTCGAAATGTTCATTTGTTTATCACAATCGATGGAAATTGATAGATGAACTGTTTCGCCCTTATCGGGGCTCATCAGTATCATCCATCCACCAAGAGTGATAACCAAACCAACATTTCAAACGGTCATACATATTTCTTCTAGTAACTCCATGACATATAAATATGACACAGCGCCACCAGTCGGAAACAATTGAACCACATCTTTCAGAACAGAAGAAAACATTTCGGCAACGAGAACTAGTACGTCCGGAACACACGAAGGTGGCTACCATATTCGCTAAGCAAGAGTAAAGCTGACACATCAATTCGATAAAATTAAGTGAACTAGGACATTTATTTGAAACTAATCAAACAAACCTCCTAGCGGAGCTGGTTATAAGAGTTCACGAAGCATCGAAATATCAACATCTACCCCAGACGGTAATTGTTCGAAATGTTAATTTGTTTATCACAATCGATGGAAATTGATAGACAGACTGTTTCGCCCTTATCGGGGCTCATCAGTATCATCCATCCACCAAGAGTGATAACCAAACCAACATTTCAAACTAGTTCTCGTTGCCGAAATGTTTTCTTCTGTTCTGAAAGATGTGGTTCAATTGTTTCCGACTGGTGGCGCTGTGTCATATTTATATGTCATGGAGTTACTAGAAGAAATATGTATGACCGTTTGAAATGTTGGTTTGGTTATCACTCTTGGTGGATGGATGATACTGATGAGCCCCGATAAGGGCGAAACAGTCTGTCTATCAATTTCCATCGATTGTGATAAACAAATTAACATTTCGAACAATTGCCGTCTGGGGTAGATGTTGATATTTCGATGCTTCGTGAACTCTTATAACCAGCTCCGCTAGGAGGTTTGTTTGATTAGTTTCAAATAAATGTCCTAGTTCACTTAATTTTATATATATATATATATATATATATATATATATATATATATATATATATATATATATATATATATATATATATATATATAGATTTATTTCATCACATTGAATACGAAATGTACAATAGAGACAATCTATATAGTGAGAGAGAGGAGGGGGATATGAAATTGAGTTATTGGTGCTTAGCATCATAAAAAGTCATGAAACGAAAAACTATCTTGTTCCCAGGTCCAGCTTTGCTAATCGCACCCATTTTAATAAGCAGGATTTCAAAGTAGAAACCTTCTAAAAATTTGGAAGAAATTTATTCCTTTTTATTGTCACTAGGCAGTAAAACAATTTTGGTAGTATCACTTAGTATGTTAGCATGCAAAAAATTCATGAAAAATATACTATGTTACATAAAGTGCACAAGGAAAATTCTTTAATAATTTAAAAATTATCAGACAACTTTCGAAGGCAGCTAATTAAACGTATTAGTCCGGTCAAATTAGACTAAAAAATAGGGGTGAGGTTACAAAAATTCCGACTTGGCTGAATATTGCTAGGATTGTTCAATACACTATTATAAAGGAAATGTGCAAAAAAATTTACTCGTGGTCAAGGTCACAAAAACGGGTTTTTCGCGATTTTCAGCAGAAACGGTGAGTTTTATCATAAAATTAGCTCAGAAAAAAATTGAAGATCAAATAATTATCTATAAGAAATGTCTAAATACTTTTTTTCCTAAGAGCCACCGTTTTTGAGATATAACGATTCAAAAAGTTGAAAGAGTTGTAATCGTCATAATATGTATAAGTACACCACGTATATACATCACCGAAGCCGTAATACAAGCAAAAATATCATTTCAATGTTGAAAGAAAAGTTTACTGCTGAAAATATATTGGTAAAACAAGCCAATAGTGATGCTGATGTGATGATAATTATTGAAACAGCAATAGAGCAATTCAATTCAACAAATACAACTATTGTTGTAGGTGAAGATGTGGACTTACTCGTGTTACTCACTGCTCGAACTTCAATCGAAAAAACTATTTTTTCTTGAAACCTGCAAAAGCTCAACAACAATCTGTAATATATTCATCAAACAGTTTATCGACTTTTGCAAAGTGTCAAAATCATGCACTATTTTTACATGCAATAACTGGTTGTGATTCAACATCTGCATTTTTCAGGAGAGGTAAAACAACTGTTTTTAAAATGTTTGAAAAACAAGATTTAGTTCAGTGTGCTGAAGTTTTTAAAAAGAGTAATTCAACTCCATAGGAAATTATCACCAACAGAATTCGCTTTCTTCTCTCTATGTATGGAGCTCCTAAAAAAATTACGTGCTTAGATAAGTTCAGATATGCATGTTTCGTTAAAAATACTCGATATAACAAACAAGTGCAGTTAGCATGTCTTCCTCCAACCTCAGCGGCTGCTCATCAACATCTTTTTCGGGTATATTATCAAGTTCAAGTGCGGCTTGGTAATCAATTAGACCCAAAAGACTAGGGTTGGAAGTTGGTCGACAATTCATTAGAGCCAGTTCAAACTTTACTTCCAGCTGCACCAGAAAAACTACTAAACACCATTTATTACAACTGTAAAAAGGGATGTAGTGCTAAATGTGGTTGCAAAAAGTTGGACTGTTTTGTTATGTAGCATGTACAAATTGTCAAGGCCGGTCATGCAACAATTGAAGATTCATTTGATGCTGACGAAGAGACATGCGATGTGTCATTATTGGGACAATTTATTAACACCCAGATGAAAAAGATAAACAAGAAGAAGAAGAAGAACAAGGGAAAGCAGAAGTTAATGATAATTTAGATTCAGATGGATAAATTTTCTTATTTTTTTAAATTTACACCCCTTTTATCATATTCAACCCTTGCCAATATCTACAGTTATTCAATAGTTTCAAATTAAACAGAATATTAGTGGAATAGGCCTACCGGGGAAACCACATTAAAAAAAAAACGCGCTAAGTACACTACCTCAAAGGTGGCGTGGAAACGTGTGCATATTATGACGATTACAACTCTTTCAACTTTTTGAATCGTTATATCTCAAAAACGGTGGCTCTTAGGAAAAAAGTATTCAGATATTTTTTATAGACAATTATCTGATTTAAAGTTTCTGTCTGAACTAATTTTATGATAAAACTTACCGTTTTTGCTGAAAATCGCGAAAAACTCGTTTTTGTGACCTTTGAACCCGAGTAAATTTTTTTGCACGTACCGGATCGTTGAGGACAATTCACATTTCTTTTATAATAGTGTTTTGAACAATCGTACCAATATTCAGCCAAGTCGGAATTTTTGTAACCTCGGATGTGTAAATTGACCGGACTATATCCCGCAACGTAAAATCTGCATTCACAATCCAACGGTGAATGACAGAAAACGTCAAGTCACCTCGACTCAAAATCTGCATACACCTGTTTCGATCTTATTGAATCTCATCAGTGAAGCTCATTTGACTCGAAGTGAATTAACAATTTTCTAATTCGTGTTTTTAATAAAAAACTTTCTAACTTTCTAGAAAGAAAGGGTATTTTATCAGAGCAACAAACTGGTTTTCGGCCTAATCGATCGACACATACGGCCATCAGTAAAGCTCTCGATTTTATTTATGAAAACATGAACCAAAAAAATATTGTGATTGCAATTATGTTCGATTTAAGTCGGGCATTTGACCATGTGGATATTAATATACTTTGGTCCATGCTCTATGAGAATGGCATAAGAGGGGAAGCCCTCAATTGGATAATATCCTATCTTTCGGAGAGATCACAACAAGTGTCCCTTGAGGGAGCAGTCTCGGAGATTTTAGAAGTGAATGTGGGAACTCCACAGGGCTCCTGTATTTCTCCCACTTTATTTAATCTATTCATAAACGATTTGCCTCTACGCTTGAGGGAATTTGGCCTTCCTATCCTTTACGCAGATGATACTAACGTTATCATAGCGGGTAAAAATATAAATGAGATTAGAGAGAAAGCACACGCATGTATCGAATTAATGCTTAACTGGTGTAAAATAAACAAACCAAACTTAAACGAGGACAAAACTTCCTTAATCGAAATATATACAAAAAATGAGACGATCGATAAGTCCTTATTCTTGAGACTGAGAGGTAAATCGATAGTAAGCAGCCCTGATACAAGGTTCCTGGGTATCCACTTGGACCGGAAGCTCACTTGGTCAACTCACATTAATCAGCTATCGCGGCAGTTAAGTTCATGCTGCTATCTCTTACGAAACCTAAAATATACAGTTTCAACTGAAGTCCTTAAGCTTGCGTACTATGGGTTGTTCCAGTCCAAAATGTCGTATGGTATTATTTACTGGGGACAAGCTAAAGAAGCAGGTAAAATTGGAGTTACCCAGAGACGCGCGGTCCGTTACATGTTAAACCTGAAGACACAAACTGACTGCAGACCGTACTTCAGGGAATTGAAAATACTTACAGTCACTGGCCTGTATCTTTTTAGACTAATACTATTAGTAAAAGAAAATCAAAGTAACTTTAAAAAAAGGAGTGACGTGCATAATTACTTCACTCGGCATGCAGACAGTTTGGATGAACCATTTCAACGACTAGCTATCGCTCAAACAAATCCCTCATATTTTGCAACAAAATGCTATAACCAACTTATTAAAATAGAAAAATCCTATGAGGATCTTCCACTTAAGCAATTCAAAAAAAATCTTAAGCTTTTTCTTATTGACAAATGCTACTGTGACCTTGATGAATTTTTCACATAAATAATTGTGCTGTTTTGTATTAGTTATTTTAAACTTAATTGTTTTTTTCTGAAGTTTCAATGTGCTGTAACGTGCTTTAAAATACTATGTATTTCATAAAGTAAATAAAGTTATCTTATCTTATCTTATCTTATCTTAATTGTTCCCCAATACAAATCGTGGTCGAAAACATTCTCTGGATAACAACCCAGAACACCCTCCCACCAAAGATATTGGCAACCAACAATTCACCGAAAATGTGAAAATGCAGAAATTTGTCGCGAGAAGACGTACTATGTATTATCTTGAAAATATTGTTATCAGTCTAATACTTATAACTTGACTAAATTAACAATAAATAGTATATTTATTCTTCCGAACAGGATTGCCAAGACTATCCTTTTATTAAACAAATGAAACTCAGTACCTAATCAAAACAAAAAAAGTCATAAAAAAACTCTAGTACTTCAACAAAATAGTAAACTTGAGTAATATTATTAAGAACGCTTCTATTGCACATTGTATGCACTTAAATTGAAGTAGGTATATAATTATAGAAGATGTTCGAGTTGTGCCTTTCGTAAAATTTGGTCTTGGCAAGTGTAAAACAACATCTCTAAAATCAAGATGCACCTTTCTGCAAGTCAACAAATATTCTGAAAAAATTTTCTCTTGCTGGACAGTAAATACTTGAGCAACAGTATACTTTGACCCATACAAATTAGAAGGTGACGATTTTTTTTCCTCAGAAGCTTTTCTAAACTTTTCAACACGATGTTGCTGAGTTCTAGGTTTGATACGAGGGTGGTTCAATAAGTCCTTAGAAAATCCAAGAGATGGCGCTCGTAGTATCGGTAAAGATTTTTTTTCCGTTAGCAGCACTATCGATAGGAAAGCTGCCAAAATTTCAGCTCGATCCATGACGTAGGTCAATTTCTATCGTCGATTAAAGTCAACAACATTTGTTTATACATAACAATGGAGAAAAGCGAGTTCCGGGCTGTCATCAAACATTTCCATTTGAAAGGCTTAACGCCGAAAGAAATCAAAGCCGAGTTGGATGCAGTTCATGGCACATCTGCACCTGTGTTTGCGACAGTCTACAATTGGGTGAATGAATTTAAACATGGCCGTTCATCCACAAAAGATGAACATCGTCCGGGACGCCTAGTGGAGGTGTCTACTCCTGAAATCATCAATAAAATCCACGACCTGATTTTGAGCGATCGACGAATTAAAGTGCGCGAATTAGTTGAGGCCACAGGCATATCACAAGGTACAGTCGCTTCAATTTTGCATGAAAAATTGTCTGTGAAAAAAATTTCGGCAAGATGGGTGCCGCGTTTGCTCTCAGAGGAGAATAAGCGCAATCGTGTGGTCGACTCTGAGGTCATGTTGGCGCTCTTCCGTCGCAATCCTGCCGAATTCCTTCGTCGATATGTAACTGTGGACGAAACCTGGATCCACTACTACACTCCAGATCGAAGAGACAGTCATCACAGTGGATTTTCAAGGGTGAACGGGCTCCAAAGAAGGCGAAAACAATGGCATCGGCCGGCAAGGTGATGGCCACAGTCTTTTGGGATACGCAGGGCATCATTTTCATCGACTACTTGGAAAAAGGAAAAACGATAACAGGGCCGTATTACGCGTCGTTATTGCAACGGTTGAGCGAGGAAATCGAAGAGAAACGTCCGCATTTGAAGAAGAAAAAAATCCTCTTGCATCAGGACAATGCGCGTGTGCACACCTGTGCTGTTTCCATGGCCAAAATTGTGGAATTGAAGATGAAATTGTTGCAGCATCCTGCTTATTCACCAGATCTGGCCCCAAGTGACTATTTCCTGTTTCCCAATCTGAAGAAATGGCTTGGCGGACGACGGTTCACTTCCAATGAGGGCATCATTGCTCAAACGAATGAGTATTTTGCAGAACTTCCGAAATCCTATATTTTGGACGGCATAAAAATTTTGGAAAAACGTTTGGAAAAGCGTGTAGAGCTGAAAGGAGACTACGTTGAGAAATAAAAAAAATTTACCCTGAAAAACAGTGTTTTCCTATCTTTTTCTAAGGACTTATTGAACGACCCTCGTACCATATTTTTCGGCTGCTTTTCTAATAAATGATACTTTCAAAGTAACTTCAGATACGGCGGTCTTGATCCTCTCTTCATCTAAACTACGTCTTTCAGTCTTGGGCTTGTATGTGTGCACCATTTTCTTATATCAACATAATAATACGAGGGCCATCCAGAAAGTAGATTACGTTTTCGTCTGTGTCCGCTAGGGGCGGGGCTAGCGCGGCCATCTTGGGGTCAGAGCGTTGCGCAGCTCAGTCGGCATCTAGCCGTGCTAGTGAGAGGTTCGTGCTGTGCTCCGTTCAGATACTGTGACGGTTTGAAATGTCTGCGTTAATTAAAAATCCCGCGAGCTGCTAGGTGCGTGCAGTAATAAGGTTTCTGACTGCAAAAAACTGTAAACCGATAGAAATCTATCGGCAGCTTTGTGAAGTGTATGGGGACAACATTATCACTGAAGGTGGAGAGCGTCAGTGGGTCATAAGATTTAAAAATGGCCGAACCAATGTTCACGACGAAGATCGAAGTGGGAGACCCAGCATAGTGACTGCCGAACTTGTCGAAAAAGTCGATGCTAAAGTCCGTGAAAATCGAAATTTCACAATAACGGAACTTTCTTTCAGTTTTCCACAAATTTCGCGAAGTTTGTTGCACGAAATCATCAGCGGAAAGCTTGGTTACCACAAGTGGTTGAAGGCGCAGGCGGCCGAATTTTTCGACGAAGGAATTTCCAAGCTCGTACATCGCTACGATGAATGCCTCAATTTGAATGGTTACTATGTAGCAAAGTAGTATTTGAGTGTGGCTTTCATCTGTATATAATAAAATTTGTTTCCTATACTTTGTTTATTTTTTTATTCCAAAACGTAATCTACTTTCTGGATAGCCCTCGTATATATAATTTTAATTTAAAATATTCTACAATTTATAAAATAGATTCAGAAATTTTTTCAAAATGGATCAGTTAGTTATTTCGTATAATTTGCATTAAAAAGAAATCTGTTGGGGCACCTTGATTCACATCAATGTGCCCCGTACTTTGCTGTTTCTAAGTACCCCAAAGGATTTTTTTTAAAATACAAATTATACTAAAGAAACTAACTGATTTATTTGGAAAAAAAATATCAAATCCATAATATTAGATACCCTAACTCACCTTTGGTATATATAGATCCTCAAAAGATAGTATAGAAGACCGGGGAAATACTTTAACATTTCACGTTTTTTTTTTAAGTTGGCCGCACTCGAAACATGTAACGACTTCTAAAACGCCAACGGCTGACTGGCTGTTGGCGCGAACGAGTAGGATTCGTTCAAACATTTCTATGAGTGTTTTAGAGATGTCATCGCTGAAATACATTCAACTGATTATTGGATAATGACTGTGTATCTATGTGCCCCTTGTATCATTGTGCCCCTCCTCCCCCTACTACCAACTCCCTTAGGAAATTGTTTAAAAATTTTTGAATTATTAAATAATTTTCCTTGTTCAATTTTTGTAATGTAACAAGTATGTTTTTCATGATTTCAAGAATATACCAATTGATCAGTCAATTTCATATGTCATATTAAGTGAACAAGGAAAATTTTCCAATAATTTGAAAATTATCAAAAAATCTTCCAAGGGAGTCGGTTATATGTATTCCACGACGCGAATTCTACATTCACAATGCAACAGAGAATTATAGAAAATATCAAGTCACCCCCGACACCGAGTCAAGTAAGCTGCACTGAAAAGATCTAATAAGATCGAAACAGCTATATGCCGATCTTGAGTATGGATGACTTGACATTGTCTATAATACACTAGTGTATTGTGATTGCAGATTTCACATCGAGGAATACATATAACCAACTCCCTGGGAAGATTGTTTGGTAATTTTTAAATTATTGAAGAATCTCCTTGTTCACTTTATGTGATATATGTTAGCTTGAGTTGTACATTCCAGAAACTAATTTCTGAGTTGAGATGGGTATGTCATTGATTGGGGTTGTAGACAGGTTGTTTGTATAGTGGTTACACACATCATCGATTTGCGCTCTAGAGCAGTTGGTACATTTTACTTGCGATGACTTGACATACGTCTTTTTCAATTTCCTTGTTTTAGTTACATTTTGAGCATTATAGTCTTCGTTTTGCTGTTTTTTTAAATTATTTGCACTGTGTGGCGAATATTTTCATCGGTTTACATAGTTTGTTATCACTACAGTTTAATTTTTTATGGATGAGACGTGGTCACAATTTCATGTATTTCACACGATGTATATGTAAGTTTATTGTCAATATTGAACATAATATATGTAATATGAACGTAAACTGCAGATCATATTGAATGTATCACTTTTACTCCTTATAAAAACAATATACTATTTTATACTTTTGAAAAATATCTTTGGGTGGTCTGGTTCCATGTCACTCCAAAGATATTTTTCGGAAGTATAAAGTAGTATATTGTTTTATTAGGAGTAAAAGTGATACTTCTTGTGGCTAGACTAAATATTTGTCGGCTGAACGCAGTGAGGCTGACAATTTTATTCGAGCCACAAAAAGTGCTTTTCTCCGAATAAAACATGCCATTTCTTTCCGCAAACGGCGTTCAAACGATAGAATTAAAATAATATTTTCAAAAAAGATTAGATGTGAAGAAACGTAAAAATAGATTTCTTTGCTTAATGTTTTTGTAGGTGTCAAGGTTACACAAATTTGACAATTCAAAAAAATAATTGTCAGAAACATTTAAAGTCAATTATCTACGCATTATAGGACTGTGCGTTTTTCGTAAGTATCCAAGTATTAAGAAATTACTTGTTTTATTAAAAAATATAAAAATTTTCTTACAGATTATGTCGGATTCGAAACCCAACTGTACGCTGCCCGACGTTCTTGAAATTGCCGTGAGTGTACAAAAAAGTGTACTTTTTGATACACTCGCAGCCGGACTAAAAAATTAAACCAAAAATGACGTCTGTGAAAACAAACTTCAACATCCAGAAATGAGGTTAAAGAAGTCGTCATTTTTTGACGTTTGCGAAAAAAAACTTTTTTTGACAAACACTGAAAATTTGATAGTATGTTAATCACATTTTTTCAATAATAATTCCAAAACGCCAGATCATTTTGATGGCATTTGTCAAAAATATTTTTTCGATTTCTTCAAAAAGTATCTCCGTCTGATCGTCTGGTTCCTTTTTTCTTATCCAGGAGAAAACTTCAAAAGCGCTACCGGTTGCTAACCCGGCCTGTGTGGGATTCAATAGTTGATATATATATATATATATATATATATATATATATATATATATATATATATATATATATATATATATATATATATATATATATATATACTTGTCTTCCGTATCAGAGGATTTTGTTTGTTGTACTATTTTCATCTTCAAATTTTCAATCGAATGCTTGGCTACGCCGTTCTGATGAGGACCAAAGAGTCCGAAACACGCGTCAACGGCTGCTTCCATATAAACGTGCTATACCGATAATTCTACTCCACATCTTTAATGTTTTCCCATGACTAATTTCTTTGTTGTTAGATAAATAGTACCCTATTATTTTTATTTTCAAACATTACGTAGATAAAGGTTTCTTTGGTTTCCCTTACCATCTAATGATAACTATTTTGAATGTTAATATTAGACTGAATAGCATATAATAAATAATTAGCAAGACAAAGCAGCCTTGTCTTTTCAAAAATTTTTTCAAATCAATAAATGTCAAAGAAATTTCAATTACGAATATCGTAGTGAAACGTCAACTTTTTAATAAAATCGAGTTTTTCAAGATTCAACCAGCCTGTTATTGCTAATAATTATCAAGAGATTATATATATATATATATATATATATATATATATATATATATATATATATATATATATATATAATATATATATATATATATATATATAAATATATAAAAATATATATATATATATATATATATATATATATATATATATATATATATATATATATATATATATATATATATATATATCTATATATAATAACATATATGCAACATTGCCTACCCACTAAAACACCTCTGTTCCTTCGGTTTCCGGGCATTTGCCTACTAAACCTCCAGTCTCGCACTTAGAATTAGGACTCTCACTTGAACCTGTTCTCTTCCTTGTGTCTGTATTTAAAAACCCAAGTGTATGTCTCTTTGCGTCGTGGCGCATTGAAATAGAATGTCTGGTTCCAAGTCACCCCATTCAAATGATCTGCAGTTGGTAGATTACGTTCATTATTGACAATAAACTACAGTTCGAGTTATTTCATGCCAGTTCAATTAAACTTTTCAACATAAACATTTTTCCTGACTTTTACGCTGCACAGTACCTGCCAACCTGTGAATGTTAAACAGACTAACCATTCCATACGTAACTATCATAAACGGTTCTTTTGAGCTACATAGCTAGTTGGGTCAAATCCATAGTCTAAATGTGTCACCAGCTCTCCGACTATTCATAGTGGAACAATATTTCATTATAATTTGATATAATTGTCATTTCAAAGAAGCACCAACGTGATTTTAGTAACTAAAATGAGAACGGAAATGAAACAAATAGGTCTGACCATTCCGGCAGTTCTCCCGATCCGTTTCATCAGTTTTTGTCTTTCACACAAGAATGAACATACAGTTCCACTGAAGCAGAGATGAACATCAGATTTGAAATGATCATGTGAAAAAGCCTTTTATACTCAGGATTGTGAGAATTTTTTTTTGACGTTTACCATTGAATATTAAATCGAGCTATCGGGATTATTTTCATATCTTCGTCTATTCGATCTTTGCTGTATTTTATTGAAGAAACTTAATTCCACGGTTTCTTCAATATAAACTTTTTATTCCATTGCATTACTGTATTCTCAGATCAAGGACCAGGAATGATTCTAGCGTATGCCGACGATATCGACACTGTGGGAAATAGTACTACTATGATTAAAGAGACATTTATAAGAATAGAAAAATAAACCAGAAAAGTAGGCCTCAACATAAACGAAGATAAAACTAAATATATGCATGTCAACCGCAGAACAGGCAGAGATAGGATTGGGCAGAATATAACCATTGATACGTACAATTTTGAATGTGAATCTAGGTAACACACGATAACTATATATCCAAAAAGATACGTGTTAGAATACAAAAAAGTTAGAATATAAAGATCAGTAATCAGACCTGTTATAACATATGGCTTGGAAACCTGGACAATCACAAAACAGAACGAATTACTACTAAATCATTTCGAACGTAGAATATTGAGGAGAATATATGGCCCTGCAGTAGATGAGGCAACAGGACAATATCGGCTCAGAACAAACGAAGAACTGGAAAGCATGTATAGCAAGTCAAGTATCATGAACGAAATTAAAGCACAGAGGCTTATGTGGCAGGACATGTTCAGAGAGCTCAGAACGAACGCCTTATCAATTCTATATGGGAAGAGGACCCTGGCGGCAAGAGGCCATTGGTTAGGATCAGAATTAGATGAAGGGATAGTATCGTTAAGGACCTGAATATCCTTGGAGTACAGGAATAGAGAGAAGAAATGATGGACCGAAACAAATCGTACTGGCAGCGAAAACTTACAAAGGGTTGTGAGCTACGAGAGAGAGAGAGAGAGAGAATGGTTAGTAGAGTGAATTTGAAAATTGGATTAAATGTTTTTTTAATCAGATATTTGGAACCAGTAATTTTGACAAGAGTTCACAACTACGTGAAACAGCATTCGGTAAAAATTAATTGAACGTTATAACATCTCTTCATATTGAACATGCTTAATAAGCACTAACTTCTGTTTGAAATATTCAAACGAAATAATGATTCTTGTGTTTAATCATATCATAAATTACACTGTGTTTAAAAGCTATTGTAGCGTTAACTTTGTGCTTTGATTTCCTATGAATACTACAATACACTACGAAGCGGTTTCAATTAAACCCTCGTATTTTGAAAGGTTAACATTTTTTAGAAATTGCGTAATTTACTCACAGTTTTCAGTCAGTTTCTAATGGCAAATGTCATCAAATCTTTGTGATTGTCCACCATACATATACAGAGTGTTCTTTTAATATTGCGGCAAACTTCAGGGACGAACTGAAGCAAAAAAAATTCTATGAACATATGTATTTTTTTCGATTGATTCAACACCGCTCTTATATTCGCCATTGGCGTTCAATGAATAAAAATTATAATAATAATGGTAATAAAATGAAAATAACTTATTGATTGGGCCGATATTTGATGAAAATCTATCATAATATTGTAAATAAAACTTCACAGTTTTCGATTTTCAGTACATTTTGTTAACTTGACAATTGTTTTGCCAAACACACTGGCTTCTCCAGATTTATATTACATACTAACTTTTACAACGAGAATATTGAATGATGAAGGAAGGGAATATACAATAAGAATGGGGAAAACCTAAACGTAAGCACTTAGCAGGTAGAAAATGCAAACTTTCAATGACTTGGGCAAACAAATAGATAATATTTTAACAAGAAGTGTCAAAATTTCACAAAAATTCACAACTTTCTGTCGAATCGAAATTCAAAAATAGCATTCAAAACTAAGAATACCATATTAAAATATTGAAAATTCAAAAGATAAAACTACACAACAAAATAAGTCAGGCATCTATAAGCTTCTAGTGGTTCATGTCCTGAAGTATATGTTGGCCAAACTGGCAGGAGCTTTAGAGTTCGAATATCAGAAAATAAAAGAAGTGACGACAAGGAAAAATTAGATTCCACTTATGCATCGCATCTCCTGGAACATAATAATATTTTTAATAGTGAATTTGAAATATTACATATAGAAAAGAAAATCTATAAACTCAATTTATTAGAAGCTCTTGAAATCAGTAGTATGAAATAATCCAATAATTTGTTAAATGACCAATTAGATATGAATAATTCACCGTTGTTAAATCTTTTCTAGATGTAATATTGAATATTTGAGCCTGTTGTGCTTTTCCCAAGTCATTAATAGTTTGTACTTTCTACCTGCATTCTTATTGTATATTAGCCCAGTCAATCTACTACCAAAATCGCCAAATAAAAATAAAAAATCTTATAGGTCTGAAAATTGGCCACAATGTTCTTTGGACCTTCCTCTTGAACATATCCAAAAACCCCATATGTGGGGGTTGCGCAACATGCCGCCATTTTGAATTTTAAATCCCTGTTTTCGTTTTTTCCTCAATATCTCGCAAACTATCAAGTTTTTCGCAACCACTTGTCCATACAAAATTAAAGCTCATTAAATTTCCTACAAAAAACATCTGTGAAGTTTTTTTCTAGCTTTAACCGTTTGCGAGATATTCAAATGTATAAGTAAATGAGTCCAGAAAGCCTAGTTTCCGATGGGAGAAAATCGCTTCTGAAAGAATTTTTTTTTTATTCCAGTATTTTTACTGGAAACTGATCATTTACTACCTACCTTAAGTACGCCGCATAGATTAAGTGAGAAGGGGGTGGGAGCAGGGTCGCAAGAGAGGGAAGGGAGGTTCAACAATGGGCGAAATAGGGAAAATCACATGTTGCTGTCTATATCATACTCATTCCTCATGTCCGTTTAATCACATTTATTGTCACACATTTACTACTATTCAATCCATAAGCTAGGAATGAATTAGTGGCCCTAAGGATACTTGGTTGATCAGGTCCCTAAGTTATGCTGAGAAGGAGTAAAAAATGTAGTACAGACATTTTTTGTTTTTCAACTTGTTTATTCATTAGTTATTTCACACGAGATATAATAAATCAGTATTTACAAATTGATTCAATTCTTTTAAAAATAAATTTAAATAAGAGCGTAGTTTCTGAAAAAGGGGTCAAATGATGAGGATTCATGCACCCCACTCGTAAATTTCGTATAGGCTCCGTAGGTTCCGCATTTCGTCATCACTACTCCCCCACCCAACCATACTAACACTTATTTCGGTCTCTCCTCTGTCCAGTCTTGTTTTGCATTTCACGCTCTCAACACTACCAACAAAATAACTTTAACGGATAATTGGATTAATATTTTGGATTGATTTTTGGATTTACATACTTGGATTTCGACATAAATTTATTTACTTATTTGAAGTGACCTCGGCTCGTTTACTGACGATTCTTTGTTCTATTGATCTCAAGATATTATACATTTGGACTGTCCCTGGATTATTGCTTTGATTCTTACTTTAACTGACTGTTTTCTTGATTATATTATTTGTTTCGACCTAGGCTCGTTTTCGGATTTATTTGTTACTGATTTGAAAATATCTTTGTTACATTTGGATTGTCTCTGGCTTTTTCATTGTTTTTTTAACCGACTGCTTAATATTTTTATCCCAATTTGCTATTTTATTTTATTAAGTAGTAAAATGGAAGAGACAAATTGTTTAAAGTGTTTTATTTGTGACGGGGAGGTTCAGAAGGGTGGAGGAAATGAAGTGAATGTTGGTGCAAAGGGGCTGCAAGGTTTGAAAGAGGCTAGCTTGCAAAGGAAAGATGGAAAAGCAAAAAAGCTAGCAGGGCTGACTACTTTACTTATGCATGGCTCTTGCAAAAAAAACTATATAAGAAAGACCTCTATTGAGGCATACCTGAAGAAAACAGATGAGCCATCGACATCGGGCTCCCTGTTGAGGTCAAGTCAGCAGTCATTTGACTTCAAGCACAAATGCCTTTATTGTTATGAAACAATTGATGATGCCTTTCTCGAAAAACAGCGAAAGAGAGCCTCGTAAGCGGCGTCAAGTTTATAAAGTTCGGACAATGGAGATGAAAACGCACATCATTGAAGCAGGTGATCGAAGGAATGACGCTTGGGCGTAGCCGAAGACCAGCAGGAGAACATTAAGTGCTTACTATCAAGTTTCCTTACTGAATTACTCACCATATCAAACATGGATGAAGAATCAGAAGTTGAACAATTTGCGTCTGCATTCAGCCAAGAGTTGAACAGAATACTTTAAAATGGTCCTACGGCTACATTATGTGTGCAGTACTTTCGATTGGTGTGTCTCATGAAACAATATATTGATCTACTTGTACACACCATTTTCTTACCCCTCCCCCCCTCAACTTACAAAGCATATTGTAGGTAGTAAATGATTATCAACCTAATACACACTGATTATACACTAGAATTTTACAAAAAACTTTCAGAAGCCATTCTCTCCCCTTTAAAACTAGACTTTCTGGACTTCATCTAATTATACATCTATATATCTCGCAAACGGTTAATGCTAGAAAAAAACTTTACATAGCTTTTTTGTAGGAAATTCAATAAGCTATAATTTTGCAATGAAAAGTGATTGCGAGAAAGTTAATAGTTTGCGAGATATTGAGAAAAAACGAAAAAAGGGACTTTAAATTCAAAATGGCGGCATGTTGCGCACCCCCTACATATGGGGTTTTTGGATATATTTAAGAGGGAGACCCAGAGAACATTGTGGCCAATTTTCAGAACTATAAGATTTTTTATTTTTATTTTACCTAGATTGACTGGGCTATATTCCCTTTCTTCATCATTCAATATTCTCATTGTAAAAGTTAGTATGTAATATACATCTATAGAATCCACTGTGCTTGGCGAAACAAGTGCCATTTCAACAAAATGTAGTGAAAATCTTAAACTGTGAAGTTTTATTCACAATAAAAAAATTAAAACTTAATTAATCAGATATAATAAGATTAAGTCGTTATGGCTATCCACAAAAATGGTTTTCATTTTTTCATACGTAACCGTGCATCAAGCGAAATACAAATCAGGAGATCAGATATGCTATAAAAAAATTAGTAATTCGAAAATATTTTTTATTACAAGAAAAACTATTGGCCTACCGTTTTTGTTTGAAAAATATTCAGTTCAGAGCCAGCATAAACACAAATGGCGAATATGAAAATTTGAATTGTATATCGAAAAATGGCATTGGATGCTTAGAAATTGCGTATCAATTTTCAGAAAAATATCTACAGATTTATTGAATTTATCGAAAGAAATAAAGTTTTTTCTTATAACTTTACCACCCTGTTTTTTTGCAATATTAAAAAACATCCTGTATATATATATATATATATATATATATATATATATATATATATATATATATATATATATATATATATATATATATATATATATATATATATATATATATATATATATATATATATATATATATATATATATATAACTGAGATTGAATTCTCGCACATCACTTGGTGAAACATCATAAAGAATAAAGTATAAACTTTAAAATAAAAACACTTGGCTTATGTTTCACAATATAAAAAATCTTTATTATTGTTAAGCGATATCTAGAGATGAACCCAAATGTAACAACTCAAGCAGTCAACGAAACAATGTCTGCCTTAAACTTATGTTTGAAACAGAGTTATTTCAAATTTAATAATATAATATACAAACAAGAAGACGGATTGCCCATGGGCTCACCGTTATCGCCTTTGTTGAGTGAAATTTTCATGAATAACTTAGAAGAAAAAATTTTCAATACTGATAATAATTTAATTACTAACGTTTTATTATGGAGACGTTATGTAGATGATATTTTTTGTATTTGGACCGGTACAGATAGGCAGTTAGATAATTTCCTTAAATATATAAATACTTTCTACAACTCGATTCAATTTACAAAAGAAGTAGAAAACGAAAACGGTACCTTGAATTTCTTAGACGTTCAGATTGCTAGGAATTTGAATTCTCTTACTTTCAACATTTATAGAAAACCAACCTTCACAGATACTTTAATTCACAGCGACAGTAACCAACACATTAAAATAAAACTCAGTGCTTTTCATTCGTTCATACATAGGTTGTTCACGATTCCATTATCGGAAACAAATTTTCAAACCGAAGTTGATAAAATTAAATTATTAGCCATCAATAACGGTTACAATGAAAGTCTTATCGACAAGCTCAATGGGAAAAAACGAAGAAAGTATCTGTTGCAATCAATATACCCCACGCAAACTATTAATGAAGAACAAAATACTTCCCAATAAATTATGTGCCTAATTTGAGTAGCAAAATTTGTAACAGACTATCGAAAAATAACGTTAAAACAATTTGTACAATAAAAGAAACTTGAAGTCACTCTTGGTCAATAATAAAAAAAATCTAACATCGGAGAAAACAGTGTATTTACAAAATATTTTGCGACGAATGTCCTGCTTTCTATATTGGACAGACAGGAAGGAATATAATATTCGTGTTGAAGAACATAAAAAGTCAATTTACAAACAAAAATACCACTGGCTTCTCTGAACATTGTATAAAATTCAATCACTTCCTGGATTTCAACAAAACCAAATTGTTAATTCAAGGTAACAAGGTAACGTCTTGACCTTCTCGAAATTATCGAAATAAGTTCCGCCCATAATAGTCAATTACCCTTGTAAACGAACAAATTTGATTTTCAGGTATCACCTTTGCTTTTGTCTGTTTATAAAATTACGATGCATACTCTCCTGTTGTCAGTCTTGATAATGAGTTCATAGCTCGAAACATGTCGACTTTTTATTACTGCTAAGTACAGTATCTAAAGATTTTTTATATTGTGAAACTAAGCCAAGTGTTTTTATTTTAAAGTTTATACTTTATTATATATATATATATATATATATATATATATATATATATATATATATATATATTTAAGGTGCAATTTTCTTGGGTTTAGAACACAGTAAAACTTTAGGTATTCAGATTTTATTACTTGTAATCCTTGTAATCGACATATGTAACACAATATATAAAAGAAAGGATTAATGGTCACAAATATGCGAAGAATTCAACAGCCCTAAAGAAACATGAAATAACAAGAAACCATAGTTTCGACTTCGATAACTTTCAGATCCTACACAGAAAAACAAACAACAAAATAAGGACTTTTTTAAAAATGATATATACTCAAAAAGAAAAAGACTCTATGAACGACAGAACCGATCTGAAAAATTTAACAAAAATTTACCATAGTATCCTTAAATGAGATAAAACCTATATTGAGATGACATCTGTGATTGTAAACGTACAACATAATCGAAATGAAATAATAACTTCCAACACCATAATTATATATTCGTACAAGCGCACAGATGGCATCTCAGGTGATCAATTAGTAAACTATATAGTCAAAAACTAAACAAAACAAATTAATATTGACAGATCCAATGTACTTCATAGCGTTGTTATAAATAAGATATTGATATGTAGAATATAGTTAAACTAGTTATTTAATGTACACATTATGAAGAATTGTGTCTGATTTTAAATGTATTTTTAGATGTAAATGTCCCAGCCATACCTAAGTTATAATCTTGAAAAAGGCTTATATACGCCGAAACATATGTCGATTACAAGGATTACAAGTAATAAAATCTGAATACCTAAAGTTTTACTGTGCTCTAAACCCAAGAAAATTGCACCTTAAATATATAAAATATAGCACAAGAAATTCTACCTATCGTATATATATATATATATATATATATATATATATATATATATATATATATATATATATATATATATATATATATATATTATTATTATTGCACCGATTGATGAATAAGATAATTCCATTGACCACAACACAATGTTAGTTTGGTATTTCTGAGTTAAACTGCTAGACAACTCACGTACATAAATAATAATGAGAAAGAGTCTGAATTGTTTCGTCTGTTTCGTCTTTTACAATTTTATCTTCTTATAGTTATTAACGTAACAAGGCCGATATGTAGCAAATAACGGATGAGGTTGGATATTGTAATCCTCGGCTGCGCCTCGGATTATAACTAACCGAATCCGTTATTTGCGTATCGGCCGTGTGTCGTTAAAAATTTTTCGTAATCCCGTTGAAAGATTATATTTTGATTCCGAAGAAAGAAAAAACCCCGTACCTCGCAATTCTAAAGAAACATCCCAACGTCGTGCACTCTGTTGTCATGGAACAGTTTGGCAGTTTCATGAAAAAACTGTCAAACTGTTACCGTTAAAGCGAACGTGTTCTCAAGTTTGCTTTAACGACGACCATGGATGAAATTGAGCAACAAAATCAAATTCCTTTAGAAATATTGGGAGAATCGTGTGCAGTGCAGCGAGTGTTGATTTACTGCCGAAAATAACTCAAGAGCGATATCAAAAAGAATATGAAAATTTCGAAATGTGGCGTAAAAGCAAGAAAGTAAAGATGGTTAATGAAGATGTATTATTAGCCTATGCGAAATGAAAATCCGAGGTTTATTCTCCCAACTCGATGTGGACCAAGATTTCAATGTTGTTATTGTAAGCAGAATGATGTTTTCAAATAAATATTTGAACAAGTGATTTCTTAACGGCCACCGGCCATTATAAAATTATAAAGGCCGGCGGCCGTTAACCCTGACTTTTCAATTGTCATCTGAAAACCGTTAAATCAAAATAACAGTATGGGATTACGAAAAAAGAATAGTATTAATTGACATCTATATCGTTGCGCATTCACTTTGATGATAATTGTAAAAATATGTAAGTAATTGTAACCTCACATTCGGTAAGTCTTGTTTGTTTTTGAGAATGTTCAAGTGATTGTATTAGGAAATTATGTTTTATTGTAGTTGCCCTGAGGAAGAAACAAATATTGGTTTCGAAAGCTAGGAAAATGAATAAAGAGTGACATAACAATCATAGAAACTATTAGTCGAAATCCCTCAACATATCAATATATTTAAAAAAAAAAAGGTACGACTATTAACGAAAATATTATATATATATATATATATATATATATATATATATATATATATATATATATATATATATATATATATATATATATATATTTAGATATATGTACCAGTGAGTATGATAAAGTTAAGATCTAGGCTACCGACTTTCCATTTTGTATCAATTTTTGTACTGAGAAGAAACAGTTTATATTATTTGGCATTTAACTCGATATAGAGTAAACCAGTTATCCAAATTTACTTTGCTCGTTATTTTTAGTAAAAATGCTCTACGAAATTGAAATCTTTCAATCAAATTATTGATTAATTCAAACATAATAAAGACACAAAATAATATTGGAATAAATATAATAAATTAATTCGATCTACTTTCGCGAAATTCATTCATATTTGATACCATCAACAGTTTTCTCGATTTTAACCTAAATAGAATATATTGCTTGCTATGTTCAATTTATCGCACAGCCAAAACTTTTGCGTGACTACTGGTGGTAAATGCACGTCACAGTTTGCGTGACTTGGAATGCTCCATGTTTCCAAGCAGACAAAGCCTTAGGAATGCCGCATTAATAATAGCTCTTTTGTTTTATTTCCGTTCGATATGAAAATATTGATGTTGAATTTGAATATTAAATTTGAAATGAAACTATTGGAAAGTTTTCATGTCTGTTTCCTGTTCCTGAAGTGCTTTTCCGAAGGAAAACAAAAAACCTTCTCAATTATGTTTTGGCGTTATCGTTTCTGATGATTTCTACTTCCGCAATAGTCAGTCTCCTTGCTGTGGGTGTGGAATAATATTGAAAATTCATATTTCTTCAATTGATTCAGTCCAATAATTCGTTTAAAATAAAGTTGAAAGTTTTATATGTCAAAAAATAAATGCAGTTTATATTGAGTTCAAGGTTTATTTTTCATGAAGATATATAAATGATTTGCATTTATTATTACATTCACAGTAATCTCGCGTTTTGCCATGAGAAATTGATTCCAGCTTTTCAATTTTTTCGTTATCTTTTGTCAATTTACCTCTGTGAACTTTGCGTCATGAATCACATTAACCAAGTGTACTCTCATAAATAAAAGAATATAGGAGCAAGGAGATTATAACTGATCAAAAAATATGATTAATTGATGATGAGTATAAACGAATGTTATATAAATAAATAAACTCGTGAGCAGCAGAGCTCCGTCGCAATTTTCGCGAAGTGCATCACTGAGATATTAGGCCAAGCTACAGAGATTTTTTCATGTAAAAAGTGTTAGAAGAAAACCAGCTTCGCCATTGTTTGTAAAATAGTTCCACATTATATAGTGATATGTTTTTCAGTCGACTTTATTATTTATATCTTTGTTATTAACAATTTTATGCAAAAAATCGCAGCGTTCTTTTTTAGTTTTTTGCTTATAAAATTGAAACTATCACAGTAATCGTGATGGTGTCAATAGACTTATTGTAGAAAATGAAAAGACGAAAAAATGAGAGGTCGGACGACTCGATCAGACCCTTAGTCTAAGGGAAAATCGAAAAAACTGGACAAAATGCAGTTTTTCAAAAATTCATAACTCGGTTATTTTTTGAGTTGTAGCGTAAATCCTCCGGTTAGTATTATTTATCAATATAAAATTCATTTGTGTGAAGAGCAGAATTTGTCCGATGCATTGTTTTTGATCTGTGGCCATTTGAATATTTTACTATGCAATTTTCCAGGATACCTAAATGCGACAGGTATGGTCCGATTTCAATTTACAAAAATGATTTTGAAAGTAGAATTCTCATAGTTCAAAACGTTCATCTTGGTTTTGTTTTACATGAAATCGCTGAGAAATATGTTAAAAATAAAGCTGAACATAACCGTCATGTTCAAAATGCCGACGCTTTCGAATGTCATCTTATCTTTGCCTGCTGCTCTACCCCCAATCTTCAACTACTTTCACGCGCTCGGCCGTTTTTCGTCATGTTTAGCTTTATTTTTAACATATGATGAACGTTTTGAACTATGAGAATTCTACTTTCAAAATCTTTTTCGTAAATTGAAATCGGACCATACCTGTCGCATTCAGGTCTGCTGGAACATTTCATAGTAAAATATTCAAATGGCCACAGATCAGAAACTATGCATCGGACCGTCCCAGTCACAGACGTATTTCCTTAAAACATCACTCGAGCTGCGCTCGCGTGATGTTTCGCAAAATACATCACTGACTCGGAAGTATAATCGATTATTTCCGATGCTCTTTTCATATTATAACTGACAATACGGTACGTCTAATTCATCTTTAAAAAAAGAGTGAGCATTAAAGCTTGTTCTTTTCACATTCAAATTTTTAACTACCAAAGTCAATTTGGAAGAGCTGTACAAAGCCTTAAAAATTACGAAATAACATGAAATTTTTTCATTAAAATAGCGACAGTTGACGAAGAGAGTTGAAATCTCCACTCCTTACATCAACTCAAATTCCGTATCAAACTCCAACCTCTTCAACTGCATCTCCAGAAGCAGTGAAGGTGCGTGAAGTATCGTAAACCATGAAGGAACAAGAAAAAAAGAGTTGATACCGCCACAAAGCATTTTACTAACATCAAATTATTGCACCTTCAAAATTTCAACAGCCTTAATAAATTTGGAAATTAGGAGTCCAAAAATCGTACAAAACTCGGTAATCATTTAGCTCCATATACATTCTAAAAACCCTAGACGACTGAATTTCCGTTATATTGTTCATAATTATTGATTTTAACATCGTTTGATCAACAGTTTGAAATATTTTCGATTGTTCACCTCTCCGCCATTTGCCATTCCAGAGATAGGAGAAGAAAATTTTGAATAAATTTACATAAATTCGGAAGTTTTGTTTTATCTCAAGATACCAAAATCTACCGAGAAGAAAATATAAGACATCAAAAATCTAGGATGGATTTTGAAACCTCTCTCATAACTCACTACTGAGTTTCGAAACAATGCAATGATATATCGAAACTTTCTGCCGAATCCGAAAAAATATGAAAGCTGCAAAATATGTATCTACAGTTCCTAGTCATCTCCACGAGATGGGAAATCAGATAAATATGTGATGAATTTTTATAGTGTGAGACCATGATACTTCCGAAACTTGTATACATAACGGAAATTGTACTCAGAAGTTTCAACAGCATTGTTTACTTTGTGGTGAACGGTAAAAAGCTATTTAATTGTTCAAACACAACAAGGAAATTTCTTTCATTTGAACAGAAATCTTCCCCTGCATGGCTACCCTCATGAAAGGAATATAATATGAGGAAATTAATACACGCTAATTCATATTACTAATTGAATAATTTAGGAAAATGATGTTCTATGGATAAAATATTTCAAATAGAAATTATTAAGTATTACGATTTGGAATATTTTGATCTCGAAAAAGAGGAATCCAAAGTTGCTATATATATATATATATATATATATATATATATATATATATATATATATATATATATAAGTATAATATAAACTCAACTTTTCACCATAATGTAATTTTTTATTACAAAGGAACGCAGATTTCCTGAATATAATTTATAGTTCCTCGAACAGGAATACTTAAAATAACAATTTGTTATTTAATAAAAGTATCTTCTCAGAGACTGCTGGAATACGAACTTCACTGTAAAAATATGTACATAATTGTGAATATCCTTCACTACAAGAAGACATATGAGCATGGCTTAGTGAAATGTTCTATTTACTTACTGTGAAATTATGCATCGTAAATTAACTAATTAACCTCATTTCTCTGTACTGTTAACATTAGTAATTATTTTCTTCCCGCTTAAAAATTGCTAAGATTAAACTCGTTTCTATGAGCAGAGAAAAATATTGACTAAAATTGGGGTTTTCACCCCAAACTCATGTCCATGTGAGTAGAGTAGAGGCTAGTAGTACAACTTATCAATGATTATATGAAGAACGTAGACTAAAAGAACGTTTTCAGAAGAAATAACTATTTCAAATGTCTAGAAGACCATTGTCGAAATTTTCTGGAGGATAATTTTCATTTTCTTCAATAAATTTATTTTTCTACCTTTTCTGAAACATCTGTAAACGTTAATACACATGGTTTTCATTTATATCTACTTATCATTGTATTCAAACGAACATGAGCAGAAGAATAAATATATATATATATATATATATATATATATATATATTTATATATATATATATATATATATATATATATATATATACATAAATATATATATATATATATAATATTTATATATATATATATATATATATATATATATATATAATTGAAAAAGTATTAATTGCCGGATAATTTAAATAAGTTTGATAAAGTTCAATGGTAACTCAGCAAGGGCATCAAACGTAGAATTTTTTAGCTATTGGGAAAACATAATAAGCGAATGCCCCCTACCGGTGTCGAATATTACTAGAGCATGGGAGATAGATTGCTTTGTTCACATCTGTTTACGTGTAATTTATATGAGAAGTTGTTGAGTTTTAATTGTATTCTGGATCGTTTACAAACGTTCAGAAGAGATGAATCACTATTGTTGTGTATTCTAAGTATTGTTCTTCTTGGGCAAAAAAAAACCGAATATAGCTTACATACCTTTCCGAAAGCTGGACAATTCAAAGTTGCATTCCAAACAAAGTTGGGAAACAAGGAAATGATGGACAGAAGAAAGGTGTGGATTCATAACTTGAAGATTGAAAAAAAATGTCTGAACATAAGAGAGTTGTTCTTTACAGTTTACTGAGAATAATTATTTTTCCTACAGTAAGTTTGTGGATTTTTCCATACAGAATTATACCAACTCATGATGTGCAATTTTCAGCTAACCGAAAACGTAGAGTTTTTGAAGTCCAATGCTATTCCAACGAAAAATGGTCCACCTTTATCGAAATCTGAACCTGGGCCATCATCCAGAGATTCTTGATAATTGTATTTTCTTTCATGTAACAACCAGAGATACTATTAAAATAAAAATAACAAATGAAGTAAGTTTGTGGATTTTTCCATACAGAATTATACCAACTAATGATGTGCAATTTTCAGCTAACCGAAAACGTAGAGTTTTTGAAGTCCAATGCTATTCCAACGAAAAATGATCCACTTTTATCGGAATCTGAACCTGGGCCATCATCCAGAGATTCTAGATAATTGTATTTTCTTTCATGTAACAACCAGAGATACTATTAAAATAAAAATAACAAATGATGTTCATTTGCACAACCAAAATAACAGTTTATCATAACATCAAGAATATGAAATAAATCTTGACTCTATAGCTAGGTAAAAACTAAAATATACAATTATATAATCAGGAAAACAGAGATTCTATCAAAAAAACCACTCTCAGAAGTCCACCGTACTTTTAGGAGAGGTGTTATACGTCAGGAAAATTCAAAAAATATAAATAACTCATTACGTTCAAACCATTCAAGCAGAGAATTCATATAAATTCTTCTTTCATTTCATGTTGTTTCTTTCAGTTTTGCTGGTAAGTATTTAGTTTTGTCCATTATACTCAAAAATTCTTCAGTTCGTAATGAAAGTATACATGTCAGAGATGTTTTCTTGAAACTTTTGAAAGTTCTTTTATTTTTTAAATAAATAGGTGTTTTATCATACAGCCTTTTCATGAGGTATACATAGTTCCTTCAACCCAGAATTCATTCGTCCTCTACTTTATTTTATTATTGATTTTCATGTTTAATGATAAAAACTCAGTGTAAATTGCAACTTGATGTAGGTAGGTTATCTACTGTTGAACAGAGATAATAATAATAATAATAATAATAATAATATATTTTATTTCCAGAATCATCATCATACACTTAAAATACAATAATGAAATGAAAACAGGTCAACGAAACAACATAAATTGAAATTAAGATATTGTTCTCTCTCAATTTGTACTACAATAGTCCATGAATTCTTTGAAAGAATATGGCTCACACATTAATATGAACGAAAATACAGCCTTTCGAAATGAATTATATAGAGATAACCTTCTAATACTTATTGGGAGAAGATTATACATTTTTATTGCCATATATAACGTGCTATGCTCGGTATTCGAATATTTATGGATCGGAAAAAAATATTCATGAATTCTCCTAGTCGAGTTATTATTTTTATATTCAACAAAATAATAAGGATGCTTACGAAAGAAAAGTAATATTCTATAAATACATAGACCTGGAAGATTTAGAATATTACAAGCTTTGAAACAACTTCTACAGGATGATCTGAAATTCATATTTAACATTGTTCTTATAGCTTGTTTCTGAATTATAAATATGTGCTCAGAATGTGTACTAGGGCCCCAAAATATAATACCGTATGATAAGAGGGACTGGAAGTTAGCAAAATAGATGGTATTCAATGTACTAACATCCACTTGATTCTTTATAGCTCTTATAGTATAAATCACAGAATTCAGTTTTGATGTTAATTTATCACAGTGTTGATCCCAACTCAGTGTTTATCAACTATCATACCCAGGAGCTTTGTACTTGAACTAACTGCTATAGTATTGTCTTTTAGGTTTATGGACTTGGGATGAATCATATTTGATCTTATATTGGAGAAATATACTATATTAGTTTTGTCTGCATTTAAAGTTAAAGAGTTTGATCTGCACCATTCATCAATTTTTGCAATGGCAGATATCAGGCCTTCATAAACACATCTAGTATTATGGCATGATATCAACACATTAGTATCATCAGCATATAAGTAAGAATTAAATAACATCATCATTTTGTGGCTCGGTATTTGAAAATTATCAGTTTTCTTCTCCAAAACATTTGTGATACTCAACCCATCGTGGGTCCTCCCCTGACGATTATCAGCAATCCTCTCCAATACCTCTGGCAGATCGTCATCATAAACAATGAAGAGAATGGGCCCTAATATAGTACCCTGAGGAACACCTGTTGTTACTACTTTTTCAGATGACTGAAACCTTTCACCATTCACGTCCAGCACAATAGTTTGTTTTCTGTTTTTTAGGTAACTCTCTCTTAGTTGCCTCTTATTCCCTTTTTCTCTAATTTCTGTAGCAGTAATCTGTGATTCACGCAATCAAACGCTTTAGACAGATCCACAAACAGTCCTGAAGGTATCATATCATTCTCTAGAGATGCAAATATTCTTTGTGTAAACTCAAATACCGCAGTTTCAGTACCTTTTCCTTTTGTGAATCCATGTTGATTGTTGGATAAAATATCGAATTTACGGAAGAAGTTCGTTAAACGATTTGCTAGAAGTTTCTCAAATATTTTAGCGAATGATGTGATCAAGCTGATTGGTCTGTAGTTTGTGAAGTCATCAAGGTCGCCTTTTTTGTGACAAGGCTTGACTAATGTCTTTTTCAGAGCCTCAGGAAAAATTCCAGTTTTAAAGGAACAATTTAAAATGAAGCATAATGGTTTGATAATATCCGCTATATGCTGTTTCAATATATTAAGAGGAATTTCATCATATCCCGCTGATATTTTTTTCTGCATTTTCTTCACTACTGCTAGTAGTTCATTCTCAAGTACCTCAAATAAGTAAAAAGACTTTGATATGTTTCTTTTAGATCTTTGTACTACTTTAGAAGCTGAGCTAAATTTGCATGGAACTTCCGTGAAGTGGTTGTTGAATGCATTAGCTAACTCATACATTTTATAACTGTTTCCCTGACTTGTAAATTTCGGTGGGTATTTAGAAGAAGACTTTTTGTTACTATTTGTAACTTCCCTTATAACATTCCACACAGCCTTTGTTTTATTATCAGCTTTATTAATAAAATTATTATTATGATTTCTCTTTTGAGTGCTCAAAGCAGAATCATAGGATCGTTTTAGTTTTCTATAATTATCTAAATAGTCATAGCTGTATCTAGAGAGAACATACAGCAAATCAAGTTCAGCTTTGAGTGATCGAACTTCTTTCGTTGTTTCAAACCTCCGTTTTTTTTTAATATTTACTAGCTTTAGTGGAAAAGAAGTATCGAATGCATTTTTGAAACGACTAAAGAATAGATACCACATTTCATTAACAGAATTTTCTTTCATTAAAAATAACTCAGACCAGTCAATACTCACTAACGATTCACTAAAAGCTAGATGATTTTCCTTCCTATATTGTCTAATACGTCTTCTATTGTGTTTCATATGCTGCGAAAAGGCAGTAACATCAAAAATGAACTTCTGACCCGAGTGATCAGACAAGTGTTCTTCTATGATTGTGGTCTTACCATCAATGTTAGTGATGATATTATCAAGGCATGAAGAGGTAGTTTTTGTCCTTCTAGTAGGTTCATTTGTTGTTATTTTCAAGTTGTATGAATCCAAAATTCCCAGAAATGACCTACAATCCGATGAAGGGGTGAGAATATCAATATTGAAATCGCCCGCTATGATTATATTAACATTTTCAATTAGACATTTAGTGAGCAATGTGTTAAACCATTCAAAAAATAAATCTATATTAGGCAAAGTATTGGGTCGGTAGATACATACAATCAGAAATCTAGTACCATCTATTGCTAGTTGAGTGGCACAGCATTCGAGACAGCTAGGCTGACTTAAAGACTTGAAATCCAATCTCTCAGAAAAATCAAAACCTTCTGCAATGTAAATTGCGCATCCACCATGACGACCACTATCTCTACAGTACGAAGATGACAACAAAAATCCTCTGGGTAGATACAATATAATTTCCTCATCAGATTTCCAGTGTTCCGTCACACAGACTATAGTAATATGATGATCAAGCAGTACACGTTCAAGATTCAGGAAAGACGTTCCAATAGCCTGTATGTTTTGATGTAATAGACAAATGCTTTTAACTATTTTACTTTTTGTTCCGGCGGTCTCCGGAAAAAATTTCTGAAATTGAATTCTCTTAGAGTAACGCCCGATGGCCAAAAATCAGGACTATTTAATTTGTCAAACGTAACATCATCCGGTATACCTATGCTAAAAGCAGAATTTTCACCTTTTGTAGGTAATTTCTTAACTTCAACGGTATTACCAACCTGTGATTCCTTTAAATATTCTTTAATATCGATTTCGCTGACATTCGCACCCGCTATTCGACCCACATATATCCATTTCTTCCGTATAGCTCCATTTATTTTTCCATTTGTATTAGGTGTTCCAGTGCATGTTACCATTTTCCTTTGTTTATTATTGAAGTTATCAGAAGAGTGTTGATTCACAACAGGTAAATTCAAATGTGATTTGTCTTTACTCCTCTTGCTCATTACAGTGTTCCATGGTTGCTCCTGTTCCCCATCATTAGTACCCTTGTTTCCATTTTCATTATTTATGTTTACATTTGAACACGTTGACGTTGATGCGGGCATAGAGACTGATGCGTATGTGACAGCTGATTTATCTGTGTCTGTTCTCGGCAATGTTGGTTTATTTACGGTATCTTGTTTTCGTTTTTTATGTGCGGTGTTATCGCTTTCGAGATATTTAATCTTATCACTGAGAAGTTCATTATTATTTATTAGAATGAGATTTTTACTTTTAACCTCAACTAATAATTCGTTAAGCAGTTTTACCTGCATCCTGAGAAATTCACATTCTAAATTAATCTCTGTAGTTGGTGTTGAAACTCCTTTATTTGAATATTCTTCCATAGTCGATACGTGTACACAAGTTGCAGAAGGCGATTTTTTGGATTTATTCCAGCATGATTTATGTAACACTGCGTTACATTTGATACAATTAATCGAATCAACCACTCTTTTGTTACAAAGATTGCACAAACTGTTTTTAAATTCATCACTATTTAACTTAATCGCGGAGCGCTCACATTCGTCGCCTTCACTCACCGACATCTCGCCGGCTATATTGTCCTCAATCTAAACACAATGAACCACTAGAAAATACGAAGTCCAAAAAAACACAAATTACGAAGCTAAACGCTCGAAACTCAAAATGAAATGAGCGTAAATACCATTACCAATCAATGTAAACAAACAGCTAATCTCCCATGCTCTAGTACCGATATTAGCCGTTCCGGCGCTACGATCTTAATTTCGGACGCCAATAATAATATATTTCGGCAGTCGTTGCTGTCTTTTTCAGGGTCTAAAAACAAAAAACAAAAACTATGTAACAAAGCACAACCTCCAAATTGAGTTTCTGGAAATCTGAAGGTTGTGCTTTGCTACAAAGTTTTTGTTTTATGTTCTTAGACCCTGAAGAAGACAGCAATGACTGTCGAAATATATTGGTGTTGCTAAAAAGATTCTACTTTTAATGCCCTTGCTGACTTCCCATTAACCTTCATTAAACTTATATATATATATATATATATATATATATATATATATATATATATATATATATATATATATATATATATATATATATATTAGGGTGATTCAGTGGGACATATCAATATTTCAAAATTTCATATACATATTAAGAAAGACCAGAAAAAACTAGCTAAGACCGAATGTATTCAGTACTTTCGCATACAACTTCGTTACTCATTGACTTTAGTCAAATCTAGATGTTTTCATGATGAGGTGACACAATATTGAAAAAAATCAATTTTCTTTCCTCAAGGGTGATTTTTCGCTTCAATCGATAAAATCATCAACTCTTTTATATTCTCCTAATTTACGGATGTAAATCTTGATATAAACAAAACTATATATATATATATATATATATATATATATATATATATATATATATATATATATATATATATATATATATATATATATATATATATACATACATATATATATATATATATATATATATATATATATATATATATTATTTATTTGAATTGTTGTTGCCTGTGATATATTTTTAATCTCTTGATAATTATTAGCAATAACAGGCTGGTTGAATCTTAAAAAACTCGATTTTATTAAAAAGTTGACGTTTCACTACGATATTCGAAAAAATTGAAATTTCTCTGACATCTACTGATTCGAAAAAATTTTTAATAGAACAGACGACTTGTCTTGTTAAAACTTTTTTCGTATGTGGTTGTTCTTTGTTATTTATTATGTGCTATTCAGTCTAATATCAACATTCAAAATTGTTATCATTAGAAGGTAAGGGAAACTACAGAAACCTTTACCCACGTAATGTTCGAAAAAAATAATAATAGGTTACTATTTATCTAACAACAAAGAAATTAGTACGGGAAAATATTAAAAAAGTAGAGCAGAATTATCGGTATAGAACGCTTATATGGAAGCAGCCGTTGACACGTGTTTCGGACTCTTTGGTCCTCATCAGAACGGCTTAGCTAAGCATTGGAATGAAAATTTGGAGATGAAAATAGTATAACAAACAAAATCCTCTATTATGGAAGACAATCACAACATTTGTGGTTTATAATAGAGGATTTTGTTTGTTATACATATTTTTTCGAATATCGTAGTGAAACGTCAACTTTTTAATAAAATCGAGTTCTTTAAGATTCAACCAGCCTGTTATTGCTAATAATTATCAAGAGAATATATATATATATATATATATATATATATATATATATATATATATTATATATATATATATATATATATATATATATATATATATATATATATATATATATATATTATATATTCATTCTACCGTTAAGTATATTCCCTGAGCCGTTTTAGGTTGACGATTATAAACTTCAAAAATCGAGGTGCAGGGGGAATCAATCGAATTTGCAAACTACTCCCGCATCTCACAGTTAAATTTCGATACAGTGCAAAAGTCATTTTTTCCAGGAAGAACAAGTCTACAAAAAGTGTTTGCATTAGAAGTTATTCTCCAGTTTCTTCTAATAGCGTTCTTCATTGGTATGAGAGTGCTTCTCCAAAGTGTTATTCGAGAGTGAACATTCGAAAGTGATATTCTAGATCAATATAAGAATAACAAGAAGTGAAATTGCTACGGAAGTAGGAATATTTTAAAGAGCACTTTATTGAATTCCCAATTGAAGAAGTTCTAAATATATTTATCGAATATTCTTTAGTGTCTCAATTTAATTTAACTTTATCCAAGTATATTGCTTTCTTGTGCCATCCAGAAATTTTAATCTGCTCTCACTTAATTCACTCTCATACAACTTTGAATGAAATCTTATTCAAATTAAGTCGAGGTTATTCAGAGATCGTCTGACGTATTCATCCTTTAATCTGATATACAACGTTCTCTATACCATTAATCCGATTACGATGGAACTTTGAATACTTTGTTTTTCACCTATGTTTACGAAGGTTTCGGACAAAAAACTTTATTTAACGTGTATAAATGTTTACTTTGAGAAAGGAAAAAACTTGTAAGTTTCAGAACTGTTGAAAAGTATGTATGTTCATTTTTATAGGGGAAATCTTAAAATTTCAAGATTTATATCAATCAGTAATATTGTTGGTTTACCTATAGTTGTTATTTCTTTCTACATCAAAATTATAATTAATCCTAAATTCAGATCATTAGGTAGATATAAATTGAAAAACCCGCTGAGGACTTCACAAACCTGATGTTATGACTTCAAAAAACAAAAATACCAATGCAGCAACTACACAATCCACGAACATATTTCGGCCACCTCAGAACAAGCAATCGGGATTTCAAATTATCTCATCAAGATTTTAAATTCTTTCTAGGTTTTTACTCAAAATCACGAGCAAGAGAAATCCACTACGATTATAGGCTGGCTCGCTATCAAAACACTATTTCCAAACATTAAAGGAACTACATATCTCAATGCGAAGATATGATGTCCTGATTTCATGTAATCCATCATTTCCTCCGACATGCCACTTGACTTCATATGAATGCACCTTGCATTCTCAAGGACCATCCACAACGCAAAAGGTCAATCGCTTCAAGTGTGTGGATTAAATCGAGAAAATCCATACTTTTCATGGTAACTTTGATCATTCATGCTCGAGAATTAAACAGACGGAAAATGATTTTTTGCAGAAGACAGAAAATATTGTATATCTCAAAGCATTTCAATTCACAGCACGGCAGATGCGCTATTTGCTCGCGAATATATTCGTCGACAAGTGGAAAACCATGCTAACGTGTTTATTCCCCAAGAGCATTGCGATCTTTTTTCTACGAGAGATACGAACATAGTCGTCTATAGCAGTCTACGGCATAGCGAACATATTCGTCCAGAGAAGGCAAAGGGTTGAGAGGAGTATCTGCCTGCTGCATTAGAGTTTAAATAACTTGAGGCTGTGTATACTATTACAAGAACTCAGCGGCATATAATTCCAACTATATGGAGAATATCATTAAAATAAAACGAACTATCAAATATTAAAAATAAATTATATTCAATAGTGAGATAGTTAACAAATGACATATATATATATTTTGAAACAGTATGAAAATTTGTGCTCGTTTGACTGCTGAAAAATCATGAAATTTGGTTTTATAAATATGATTTATTGAATTTGTGATTTGTTGCATCGCATAATCAATAATTTGCTAAGATTTATTCCATTGAAAAATAGGTTTGCATGTTGAATGAAAAACAATAATTTTTCATGTTATTTAAAGAGGCTGTCATCTGAAACTCACATAGTTACTTTCTGGTGTTACTTAGATACATTAATGTAACAGTTATATTTGTTCTGACTTCAAATTATTTGACTTGTTGTTGTTGACACACTATGAATGCCTTTTGTCATCTACAATAAGTTCACTGGAAATTTTGAAGACAAATTTTAAATACAAAAAAGCCATGACTCCTAAAGACTACTTTTACATGAATAATTCAAGGAAATATTTTCCTAAAAACTATCTTCCACTTAAAACCATAACGAAACAAAAATTTTTACCAGGAATATTCATAGTGATTGTAGTTACATATCTGCTACATCGCGGAGCTTTGATCTAGGGTCTAGGAAATATCGTAAATGATATTGTATACATAACATTTCATTCTCTCAATTGATGAATTCAAAATATTGTGAAGGTGTTGACTTTACTCATGCTTAGATAGGTACTACAATATCCGCAAACAAAGAGGTAAACCCGCCATATATGAGAAATAAAAATATCATCAATTAGCTAAGATATAAAATTCAGATAATTCCAGAAGAATATTGGTCGAACAGGACAAATGGGTCTCCAAAACATGTTTTCCACGGGGCATATTGATCTTAGTATATTGGACAGACACAGGAGAAATGGAATTAGGAAGTTCCTAGAGATGTGCTATATTAAAGTCTCACCACATATATATTTTATGGAAAAAATGACTTAAGGAAATTGAGTGAAGTATTATCAAATTTGTTGATGCATCCCAAGCTTGAGAAATGTGAAGGATTTCTTCTACTTTTTCATGCTGATCGACCTGCTTCTTCCGCTATTTAGATATTATTAATAATATAATAAAAATAAACAGTGAACAGTAAAAACGATAATAAATAATTTAATGAATTTGATTGACTTTACCAACAATAGGAATTCTACTATATTTTATTATCAGAAAACTACTTTCAACTTACGTCATTATTTCATTTGAATATTTAAGTTAGACTCTTGCAGCATATGATGTATCAAGATTAATCAATTGCTCAATCAAAAAATTACTCGCAAAAGTGATTTGAAATAATCAAAAATATTACTCCTAACAATTAAATAACAACTCATATGATCAATCAAGTAACCGAAAGAATATAGCGTGAACAGTCTTCATTTCATTTCACTCTTTTCAACAAAATGCAGTTAACAAACTTTTAGAGTTATCTCTCAAAATCATAAAAATTGCCTTTTTATTTTACAATGCCCACAAGCTGATGAAATATTGCTTGAATATAAAATAAATTATTGGGCATTCCATATAGGAAAAACTGAAATCAATGAGTGAGATCAATGAGAGAGAATATGAATAATAGAAATTATAGGTACAATCCAAACACATATGCGCATACTGCAATTCTATCAGAAACATGAAGTTACATCGAATGAGGAGGTTTCGAGTTTCGATATCACTATTGAATTCACAATTCAATAATGAACTTTTCTCCCAAACCTTAGATTATGGAGTATTCTTCTAGGAAGATTATAAAAGTACCAGCATAAGCAGTAGAGCGTTTTTTTCCTCATAATTGTTTTTTTTGGAAACAAATTTTCAATCTTTTAGGAAAATTTGAAATGGCTGAACAAATACACTAAGCTTGAATATATGCAAAAATATATGAAATTTCTACATCAAAATTGTACTGAAGAGAAAGTACATAAGAAATCACTTAATAATAATAATAATAATAAGTTTATTGTAATAGCCTTACATCTAGGCTTACAAATGGAAGGAGTTTAGCCAAGCTAATCTTCCACTCCTCCGGTATGAACAACTTAACACTGTAAAAAACAATCAAAAAACAATCAAAAATTTAACAAATCTTTCCCTAGTAAAAAATTAGAAGCCTCAATTTATGCATAAACACAACTCAACAATATTCAAAGAATATACTTATTTCAATATACTTATTCTAATCTAACAAAAACTTAACTAAAACTTAACCAAAACTATCCTCTCTCAACCGATTATACAATTTTTTCTTAAACGAACTTATTGAGATATCAGCATCGAACAGAGCCTTATACTTATTTAACGTATGAGGGGCCATATAATCGAAGCAACCCTCAAATTTGGATGTTCTATGCCGAGGAACGCTGTAATTACCAGCCTGGTGTATATTCACCTGAAGAGTTGACCTACGCAATTCCAATCTATTGAAAAGATAGTCAGGAGTTTCACTGGCAATCAATCTGGCAAGAAAACTTAGTTGCATCTCTATAATATTAAACAAATAGTTTAGGAGAAAATAGTTTTGAAATTTTTGAATTTAACACTTTTAGGGGCAAGAAATTCTGACGAAAAAAGTCGTAGAGGGGCAAAACGATTTTATTAAATTTTAGATCTAAATCTAACATTAAACTTGAACAAAGTGTATAGAATGTAACGTAAAAACAAAATAATCCATAATTTTTCAAAATTTATCAAAAAGATGGGTGGTATACATAGTGTACCACTGCGTAATTAGGTCCTCTCAGTTTATTATGAATCCTGGAAACAAGATTTCCTCTTTCTTAAACGAAGGCGTACTTGGCATACAGTACTTGTAAACTAGACTGTATTCTTATGATTATTAAATATTTTTCCAAGATCCATGATGTAAGTACATGAATGGACTAAATTTTAACTGATTCGACAATTTTTCTTAACTTCAAAATATTATGGAGTAATTAAATTGATAATCAAAATTTAGTCCTATTTTTAAGGAGCTCTTATTTTGATACCTACTCTATATCAAAAAATATTCGAAATATTAAATATTGATTGAAAATCTTCTATGAGCAGAAGTCACGCTCCTCGAATGTAAACAGTAATTTAATTGGTCACTAGGACCAAAAATCGTGCTTGAGAGAGCCTAAATGGCTGAAATAGAAAATTTTGTCTACGAAGGAAGAAGTCAACCAAATTTTCCTCGCACTTCTTCTCTTTCTTAATTTTATACTACCTATACTATTGAACAAAACTGCTTTAGATATAATACTACAACATTAAAAAAAAGCTCGAGCACTTTTGTTTAATAGTAAGTATAGTATACAATTTAGAAAGAGAAGTACGTGGAGATTTTGGTTTTCTTCCTTTCGAAAATTATCCATTAGAGCCATTTGAACTTTTTAAACACTTCTTTGCTCATAGTGACCGATTAAACTCACTAATTCAACATTGAATAAAATATGCTCAAAACTACTACTTATTTTATAATGTTAAAATTATCTCCATTCCTGATTGGTCGGCCTGTTCGAAGCGCCGAAATTATACCATACTCAATTGCACAGCCGTCACAAAAACGTATCTAGGTGATTTTATAATTGCACATACATAATGCCAGAAGAGGTGTTAGTGCATAGTAAATTTCATGTAAAGGTACTTAAATACTTATATAGATACGAAGATTTTAATTTTGTTTTATTATAATTATCGTGGGCTCATGATCCCCTTGAACCCCCCCCCTATCTACGCCACTAAGTAGAATATAAATGTCACAATCATACACTGGTTCATGATTTGGACCGTCGCACGATAAACTAGATGCATTTTAATACGTGGTATATTTTGTATACCAGCGCCCCATAAGATGAACAATTTGATAGGTACACTTTATGAACCACCGCCCTTCAAAGAGTTAAAAAACACAATATTTTGCTCATAAATGTTTATAAAAATCAATAAATGGGAGTTTCTTTCGTGTATTGGCACTTGCGATATCCAACTACTACTTTTGTCACTCCAAATTCTATATTGCTTGGTCTACTTTCACACTACAAAAGTGAAAATTCTTATTGATATATTCTTATTGATATATTGAAAAGATTTACCAATATCTTATGTTCTCACTCAAATGTTGCTGCTCACGAGGTTAAAGTTAGACATCAGTAGCGACTACTGTTAAACTCACTCAGTAATGTAGTGATGAGCTAGAAACATATTCTGATAGAGAAATAGGAAAATGTTCATGATACAGATTCCGTGGTAATTGATTACCATTTTAAAAGCATATTAAAGTCATCAAATAGCGAACACCGAGGTAATGCTCGATAATAATTCGAGAATTAAATGCACATAAGCGATTTGCATTGACAATTTCATACTGTAGCATGTTTCAATTAACCAGCAACCGAAGTTTTATGTACCTAATGGAAATAGGTTTGGCTGCCACCAAATTGAATCATGTCTAATTTAAACCATTCGTTCCACAAGCGACCTATATATGAAAAATTCTATTTTTCTTCATGTCAATATTGATTTCAGGTTATGTATTGAATATTAAACTGAAATAACATGATGATAACGTTATCGCAATTGTACAGGGTGGCCAGATAAGAATGCAAAGTATCATAAACTATTCATCGCAGAGGCTTGCGGTAAAACTGTTATAACTAAAGTGGCCAACAGAATATCCTGGAAATTATTTTAGTTTTCCAAGATAATCGCCAGGGGGCGTAACCACCATCTAAAATTTTCAAGGTGAGTTTTCTCTGAAATACACCCTGTGAATGAACCACAAAATTATTTCCTTTCTTAAGCTAAACTTTATACAAGTTATTCTTATTCGACATTTTTTGACGTATCTATTGAAATGAAGTAGTGGGGGGCGATACAATGTTTTTTTGAATAAACAGCTGTAACTCCTGAACGAATGAACGGATTTCAACAGCGTTGGTCTCGTTGAAAAAAGCATTTATTGTTACATCGAAACCAATTTATCTGTGATATGTCAAATCTTTAGTGATGCCGCTAGAGCGCGTTTTTTGATATAATAACAGAAAATTTTCTATTTCTATAGTGAAAACTGTATTTCGATATCTGATTTCTACCCTTAGATATCGAAGAAAGAAAATTTAATTATCATAAAATTCTGAAAAGAC
Organism: Cynegetis impunctata; assembly: GCA_030704885.1. Lineage (NCBI taxonomy): Eukaryota > Metazoa > Arthropoda > Insecta > Coleoptera > Coccinellidae > Cynegetis > Cynegetis impunctata. The sequence continues at coordinate 331,964 of JARQZK010003613.1, forward strand.
GCCGTTACACCGTTATTTATTCTTATGCATTTTTTCTTTTTCAAGAATCCATAATGAAATTTCATAATTTTATGATTATTTAGTAATAGTATTATTCATTCCAAAAATTTCAGCAAAAACTTGTATCGGCATAATAATCAATGAATAAGTATAATATGCTAGTCTGAGGTAGTCAGAATATGAAGAGTAGGCCAGGGAGGATAAACAAATGCCTACAATAAACTTGTCCAAAAATATTAAAACTATGCTTACAGTGACAGTATCATAAGTTTTTGTGGTATTGAAATGCTTTTACAAATGATGAAGCTGTTGATATTATTAATATCTTCAAAATGCGGAATTGACACAAAGAGTATACAGAGCTCGATTTTTTTTCACCGCTAATTACGTGGTGTTCATTCCAATATGAGCAGTCGAGTCTGTACATGTTAGATAGGAAGGAAGAAACCCTCAACCATATAATGTTGATTAGGGTATTATTTATCTGATTTTTGAAAAATTAAAGAAATCGAAAAAAAAAATTCTGTTCCCTCAAAC
>JARQZK010003613.1:337500-342500 GCA_030704885.1 Cynegetis impunctata
CCATGAGTTTTTTTTTGTTTCAATTTGTTTCGAACCTATTGTTGTATTTTCATATCATTTCTATTAAAAGCACAGATATCGATAAAAAACTGAAACTGAAAATAAAAATAAAATTTTTTTAAATTAAGTATTCTTTATTTGGAAAGTATACTGTTTTTTTCGAATAGTTGGCAATAAGTTAGTTTTAGTTGTTATAACAATACCAATTATGATCATCTAGAACGCATTGCTATTATTAATAATCAATATATCTGAGTTTCAATTTTATTTTAATTCATTAATTCTGTTCGACAAACTGATTATTGTATAGTCGATATGGATACTAAATAAAATGAATGTTCATGTTCATGTTCTGTTCTTTATATAACTAACATAACACAGTAATTCTTTGTTGCGAAAATTCATCAAGATGAATCGTTATTTAAATATATATATATATATATATATATATATATATATATATACATACGTGATAATTTAACATGATGAACAAAACTAAATTTGAATTTACTACGTTTATTATCACAAAATATTTTGAAAAATTTTAACACTGCGAATGCAATTTCGGTCACTAGACCATCATCGGGCAGATTGAGTTAAGAACTGAATACAGAATTAAGTATAGATTTGCGCTTACGGTTGGGAAAGAATTATTGCAGGTACCTAAATAGACAAGAGGAACATATTTCAAGAAGGGCTAATCGAGTGAATTTCCCAAATTGGTGCAATACAATGTTCTTAGAAAGGTCGTTATTGTTTGAATACACTAAATATAGGAGAAGATATCAAGTTAATCTGGTCGTTCAGCAAGATATCTTTTGCATTATGATTGAGTTTAAAAATTTCTAATGATTCTAAATAAGTAAGTTTGGTTCCTTTTGGTAATTTGTGGAAGATTTGAAAATTATCTATTTGTGGAAATGGGTGATGGTTTTCACGGCAATGATTTGAAAACGTTGAATCCGTTTTATTTTTCAAAAAAGATTGTTGGTGTTCTTTAAATCTTGTCTTAAACGATCGATCAGTCTGACCTATATATACTCCTTTACATACAGGACAAATCAACTTATAAACTCCTGAACCTTCAAATTTTGAAGTGATATCTTTGGCATTGAATAAACATCCTGAGAGTTTTGTCTAAGGTTTGAAAGCAATTTTAATATTACATTTAGGTATGACATTAGCAACTTTTTCTGTTAGAGGACCAAAATATGTTAAAGATACCAAACTTACTTACTTAGAATCATTAGAAATTTTTAAACTCAATCATAATGCAAAAGATATCTTGCTGAACGACCAGATTGACTTGATATCTTCTCCTATATTTAGTGTATTCAAACAATAACGACCTTTCTAAGAACATTGTAATTTGGGAAATTCACTCGATTAGCCCTTCTTGAAATATGTTCCTCTTGTCTATTTAGGTACCTGCAATAATTCTTTCCCAACCGTAAGCGCAAATCTATACTTAATTCTGTATTCAGTTCTTAACTCAATCTGCCCGATGATGGTCTAGTGACCGAAATTGCATTCGCAGTGTTAAAATTTTTCAAAATATTTTGTGATGATAAACGTAGTAAATTCAAATTTAGTTTTGTTCATCATGTTAAATTATCACGTATGTATATATATATATATATATATATATATATATATATATATATATATATATATATATATATATATATATTGCTATGGTTTTTAGTTATTTGCAATATTAAAATATATGGCACAATATTAAATGATAATGATCAAGGAAAGGAAAACTTCAATGAATCAAGATAGATATTAGTACATAATAACTCAATAAATGTGAATTTAAATGATTGAAATAGAATCATAATGATGATAAATGTAAATGTATGAATTATAGATATTCAAGAATAAATTTTAGAATAAATAGTATATGAAAAACGTTGTAGAATGTCAGAAACTTAAAATGTCATTAATCGTTAGAAGTAAATATCAAGTAAATCAATAGAAATTTATGAAATATTAGAAATATAAGACACTACAAGTAATAGTATACTTGTAAAGATTAATTAGAACAAATTAATTCAATATAACAGACCTAATTTATGTAGGATACATAGAATTATGGAAATTTATGTATCGTAGAATCAGCTAAATTTGAATATCAAATAATAAGTGAATTACAAGTCATGAAAGGTAGTTAAAAGTTTAGAAAGATATTAAGAGAGATTAGTTAACTGTTTCATATATAAAATTATGGTAGAATTCAGTAATAAAGTAGAATTTCAAGGTAGAATTAGAAACTATATATATCGAAATGTCAAATTTTTCTAATAGAAATAATAACTGAAGTAATGGTCAGAATATGGAAAAATTTAGTACAAAATGATCAGAATATTTTATAGAAGAGATTAACTAAATGTTTTCAGTCCAAAAATGTGTTTATATTACAAATTTGTTAAAAATGTAACCAAATGTCATTTATTCATTTAAAATTATCAAATTGAAGTACTGAGTTTGAAGAATTTTAAATTATCATAAAGAAGCTGTTATTATTGAAATAATCTATTTTCAAAATTATTGTATATTTAATTAAATAGAATGGTATTTAAAATTGTATAGTACCTTTCAGTTTAATATTTAAAAATGATTAATAATCATAAAAAGGATATTCAGAATAGTCTAGAAAAAACCATCAGATTACTTGATATTAAAAAAATAATAGAAGGTTATATATAGGGGTATAACATCCGGCTTTAGGCAGTTCCTATTTTGCATTCAAGAGATAAACATCGTCTATTTAAGATCTGATTCTTTTGTTTTTGTCATCCATATTGAATAATTAAAAGTAGAATAAAAGCTGAAAGTAAAAGTAATAATAAATCATCGTTATAAGAAAATAAAAAGCTGATAATACCTGTATGTGAAAGTAATATCAAATTAAGTGAAAAAACTGTGAATTGTGACATGAATTTCTAATAGTATAGAAATTAAGTGAGGTTACTAAAGGAATAGATCCGAGACCATAGAGAGAGGTGCTGTTTTGTAGAACGAATATAGAAAAAGAGAAGAAAGAACATTTGGAAATTCATTGAACCCATGTGAAAGGAAGATCAACCATCAGTGAAATAAACAATCGTGAGTTTTTACAAAATTTCATATTGGCCAATAGATTTCATGAATATTTGCAAATATAAACTTTTAAAAAGGGGATTACTTAATATAAAATATTAAAAGGTACCATAATAAAATTTTAAAGAGTGATTGTTATTGTTAATATTAGAACTGAATTTGTATCTTGATGATTAGTGTTAATAAATTTGTTAAAATTTTATTTTTGAATTTATTGAAGTTTTCAATTATTAAAGTCAAGTTTTTTTCATATATATGAAATAATAAAAATATATAGAATCAATTTAAAAAATTAAAGAGAACCTTCCCTGAGAATATAGAGTCAATACAAAATTAAAAATTCAATTCATAATATTAAAAATATAGAAGTCATAACTATAGGTAAATACTAATTAAAAAAAAAAAAAAAAAAACAAAGGAAAATAAAATAATTATTATTATTATCAATTCATAATAATATATATATATATATATATATATATATATATATATATATATATATATATATATATATATATATATAAAAGTTTAGTCAATTCTTTTTTTATTCGCATACTCTGGAAACTTGATTCTTTTTCAATCAGTATATATGGAAATAATGAATAACAATTTCTATTCCAGGTGGAAAATATTTTGCTTTTAAGCTAACAACATAACATAGTGAACGTTCTTAATGCATTATTCTGAAATATACATCGATTGTTCAACCCCTTTTTTATTCGAATTATCGAAAAATTTACTTTTCCAAAATATTTAATACGAGTTTCTGTTCGCCAAACGAAAAATAAATCAAGATCTATAAGATTTCAATATACTATGAAATACATTATATAAAATATCATATTAAATCTGATACAATCTCAAAGAACTAACTATTTCTTCTTGAACCTAACAAAGGGCATAGATTCTAAAATTCACAATGTTTTCTCGACAAACTGCAGTAGGAAATATATGAAGCGTAAAGAAAAATTGCACGACGCTGAAATAAAAAGCATCTGGCGCCAAATTTGCTTCAGCTTCAGTGTTATTTAATGCATCTTCTATCATTAGCGAAACTGGAAAAGTTGCTTAAGCGAAGTTCATTCTAAAATTTGTGTTACTCAGTTTAGTTCGACGAAGCGAAAAAACTGCTAATGGCGATTCATTTGAATTTTCAGAACATCATTCCATTCATTATTGTAAGTTCAAACTCAGATGTCGATAGCAGATAAATGACGAGTTTTAATTTTGATTTATCACCTTTTCTGAATTGAGGAAATTGAAGTTTCGATCGTACTAAGACGAGTATCCATATTTCAGGATATATTTTTATAAGAATCGAATAATTTTTCGGTTACACATTTTAATTTATGACCTACTAGTATGAAAGTTCTGGAAACTTTCAAATATAGTTAGAACAAAAAAAATATGTTTAAATTTCTTCTTCTTTATTCTTCTACTCCGGGAGGCAAATATAACGAAATCATGACTGTTTTCTTTTTCAACTCTTTACCTAATGCCTTCAGTGGGCAAACAAAGTATTTATTGCGTGATAACTAATCACAGATAATGAATTTTCACTGAAATAATATTTATGCAACAAATAGAAAATTTTGACTCAGTCCTATAGATTAATTTGAAAAAAAACTACAAAATATGAAAACCTACAAAATATGAAATCTTCTACTCAAAGAATGAAATACATCTTTAATATTTCCTGCAAATTAGCTGAAATTTCACCGTTACAACTTGAAATTATAGTAGAGCGCCATTATTTTAGATAAAAAGAAGTAATCAAAAAACTGCTACACCTAAATTCGCAGATTTCAATTCAGAGCAGTTTTCTCTACACGGATGGAGACCCATTGTCATGACACACTGTAACAGTCTTGTTTGCACACTAAAGCCATTTGAAT
>JARQZK010003613.1:347500-360000 GCA_030704885.1 Cynegetis impunctata
TTTCGAGAAAACGTGGTGAATTAGGGAATATATATTATATATATATTCTTTTCGAAATAAATATCGAGTGAAAAATTCATAATTTTTTCATCATACGAATATGAAAAGTGTTGAACATTCCTACCGTTATTTTTCACAACTGAATATATATAGATACCGATATATATTTTCAAATAACTTCTACCTTTCCTAAGTTTCTCAACAAAGATGAGTTAGATTGAGAAGAGAATGTGACAACCAGAGGTAAAAATTTGACTGAGGAAACGATTGCTAATTATTTATTCAACCTATTTTCAGCTCACCTATGATTTATGTTGGAAAAACAATCGACTCTCCGATTATTTTATATTGGTGGATTATATTGGTGGTAAAATATTGAGCTTGATTCGTTTTTATAAGTAAAAATATAATCATAATTATTTATGATTTCGTTATAACAACTTATTGCCAACTAATCTAATGAAACACCAAACACCCATAAATCACTCAATACTTAGACACCTTGAAAATAATTAACCATCCTAACCATGCCTGGGGATAATATCATGTGTGATACTTAATGCTTATTGAAGATATAGGGTCTATAATGGAATAGGATTCCGTTCACTGTAAACTTTTGTTGTATACTTCATTATCAGTTATCATTTGCGAAGACACGCAGCAAAAATAAAGATTGAAAATCATAGTTATTTTATATGTTACATATTATTGCCCTTTTTAATGTAAGTTGATTCATAATTTCAAAAAATCAACTGAATTAAAATTTAATTCGGTCCACACCTAGTGTGACCTTAACCCGTACGATTGAAGCTTATCAAACATATTTAGAACTGGCTAATCATTCAAAACTACTTGATTATAAACCGTGTTTCCACAATTTCACTTTTTATTGATATGGGGAGATTTACAAGGCTATTAAATTGAATCGAAAAGTACTAAATTTATTAGGATTCTACTCATTGTAAAAATATGATATAATTTCCACAAAATCAATGAAAATCTCCCCATAATCCTGTAACATTCCATAATTTTGATTGAAGGTATGATATTCTTGAATATGATGACTAGCATAGTTTCATTAGGTTTTGTTTAACTAACCGCAATTATGAAGTACATATCACTGATGAAATATAATTTTCACAAAATCCAATAATTGGATTCTGGTTAATAAAAAAAATTGTAATTCTTCAATTTTCTGTATATATTTGATATATGCCTATTAATTACTCTCATCAAATAGCAATTGGTGCTTTCGCAGATATTCATCGATAGTTATAAACCATATGAAGTTTTATACTCATCAATTTTTCTCAATCTATGGAATGAAAACGAGTTCTCATATTCTGAAGTCGATGGTTCCATTGAGCACGTATAAAACATTTCCTATTTGAGATATTCGACGTAGGAATTTTCTGGTACATCTATTCTACGTTAATTGTACGATATGAAAACGGATTTGGAATTTATAGTTCAAATATTGAATAGCTGTGTACCTAATGGTCCATTAATTTCCCTTACTCCTTTATTACAGCATATTATAGTGAACGAATCGCTGGAGCTCAATAATTGATTAATTTTTTTCTGAAAGCAGGTTGAAAAGGCAAGATCATTAAAATAACGTCTCAGCTATTATGAATATATATGCCGAAGAAAAGTCACCGAAAGTTGTGAATAATATAGGAGTCAAATTATGATGGATTTTATATATTTATTTTCTATTTGTTTGTTTTATTGAGTATCTTTTAGAATATTAAAATTATAAGTAATTGTTTGGATTGTTTATTCTCATCTTTGAATGAAACGTGTTTTCAACTATTTCATACTTGATTTTATCCAGATATATTTTATGTCTAAATATATGAATTGAAATTACGTGATTTTTACAATAAATACAGAATTAAAATCAACGCAACTACAGTTCAAAAACGGTCAAATGTATTTTTCTGCCACCACCTCGAAAATAAAATATTCGGTATGATTTATTGAATCGAAAGTACCACTTTACACAAAAGGTATCTAAAGTAACTTTTCTCGGGACTATTTTCTTCACTTTCGAAACGATTACCTCACTTTCGGAACTATTCTAAATTCTTGTGGGCGACTCTGACAATAACGTGAACTTTATATTTCATTATGACAGCCCTTTTCATGTAGCATTGGTGTTCGTTTTCCGCTTTTCAAGCCAAGGAATAGAAATCAGTACTGAAAGTGAGGCTGAAATGATTCTACATGAGATTAGTGAAACTGTTGAAGTAGCTACTTATGAAATGGAGCAATGATTAAAATGTCTATTCACTAAATGGACAAGTGCTCCAAGAGCTATTTTTCAATGTTGATATTTATTTAAAAATCCTTATAAACTGAATGAAATTGATGTGAAGGTAATAAAGGGCATGTGTTAATGGGTTTGGCTAATTGGTATTTCTCAATACTGCATACCGCAATGTTTAACTGCGAATCGTGGCTTTTGGCATAATTAAATAGAAATAATTTTTCTATCCATTAATCGCAATTATGAAACATGGTAGAAAATTTACGGTAAAAACAGAAAAATTAAAATTTATTCAATTCATCCATTCTATCCATTTGACAAATTAAACTTTGCGAAATGAAACTCCAATTTATATCCAATTATAAGGCAACACTCGAACTCAAATCAATATAAACACGATACTGCTGACATATAGCTGAACTGAACAACCTTTACGCAGGTTTCAGTAATTGATTAAATTAAAATTTCTCTGTTTTGAAAATAATCATAATTCCCAACATTTTGCGCTCTCTGATAAATAGTATACTTCATCAACGAATTTTAAAAAACACGTTATATTCCGATTTTGTAAACGTCACGAAATTTAAAATATTTTTCGATTTTTTATTTATTTTTGAAACAGATGGTGGATACTATTCAATATGGAATGGTATTGGTAATTTTAAGCTAGTCGCCGGATATGTCAATTACTTTAACACTAAATATTTTGAAAACTAATGTTTTTTCTGCTCAATGCAATATTTCATAAATTTGTGATACGTATTCCCATAAATTCCTTACTACCAGCTATATTTGATATCAAATTTCATGCATTTTTATCAAAATTCAATTTTATATTTCAAAAAGAAGTAGAAAATCTAAGTTTGGTCTTCAGACATGCTCTTCAAGAAAAAACATACACTTCGTTTTATACAAACCAATTTCTAGAACATATTTTTTACACGATAAGAATGTCTTTCTTCTCTAAATGACAAATGGCTACTGAAACTAAATATTCTCCTACGCTCCGTTATAAAAAATGGCGAATTTAGAATGCAGGACCTCGGGACTCATGTTTTATATTTGTTTCACTATTCAAAGCCGTTTCAACCCACATATTCTGCTAGGGCTTTTTGGCCTATACATAAATATATAATGTGTAATACGTATATGTGAATATATTCTCAATCCAAACTTTAGTTCCAGCGGTGGTTTTATAAATTCCTAAATATTTTTGTGGTAACAAGATACAATTAGTGCATTTGCTACAGCCGATTTCTGTGGTAGATGAGATAGACTTTCTGCAAACCATTGAAACAAAAAATAATCAAAAAATTAAATATAATAAAATTGGTATTGGTATTGGTATTGGTACGTGTGGATGGTGACCGATGCGCTGCGACCTTATTAGATCTATTGTGCCCCATCTTCTTCTGCTTCTCGATGTGTTCTCGTTTTACAGCAGCCCCTCAAGCCTCAATACCTTCAGGAATTTGAAGATTTTGAGGGGGTCTATTCGTGGTATTTCTTCTACAGTCAGCTGGTATGATCCCAGAGTGTTCAGTCTTTCATGGTGCAAAGCATAGCACTCCATCAGTATATGGTGGAACCACGGAAAGACAGACAGTTTCGTTATGCCTCGAAAACAATTCCAGATACAAAATTTCAGCTCATTCGCTTCGACGGGAGACCTGGAGATAGCAATATGTATCAGAAAAAAATCAGACATCGACAAAAACTAGAAAATCGTGGCACAAAAGGTCTAAAATGGATGAAAAACTACAACTGCATCTTACTGTTGACTGTCCATAATAATAAGTAATATTCCATTATTTTCAAGAATAAAACACAATGTTTCGATGACTAAAAATGTAGGCAGTGCACACTGACATTTGATCCCCTCAATATTTTGAAGAATTCTTTGAGGTATATATTGCGTCGGTAGCTTAAAAGCTTCATGCGTAGGTACTTTTTCAATCAATTAAAGTTTAACGAAATCTACGCAGACTCTACACCTAAAATACAATATCATTAACATCAAAAATAAGAATTTGAAAGTGGAAATAGCAAATTTGAACAATAAAAAAATTTTTATCGTGGTTTTAGACAAATAATATAATTAAACAATTTTGATTATAAATAAATGGAAACTCATACTTCAAACGAGTTCTACGATACTAGTTCAGTGATTTTCCTTACGAACGTGTATACTTGTGACAGCAGTTGAATTTTTTGCCTCGTCAATTGTGGAAGTGTCTATCAAGTTCCTATTATTTCATCAAATATTTTGAAAAGAGCTGCATTAGTAGCACTGGTTTTGTCGTTAATATACGACGATATGGCGAAGAAGAAGGAAAAATATTGCAAGGATTGGTTGTTCAAAATTTTCATAGTAGTTTAGTTTTCGAATAACTAAACTTTTGATTACTAGCGCAATATTTTGATTTTACATTCCACTAAGATCCATTCTCACGATTTATTTGTGTGAAGAACAAAGAGACCCGAAATATATATATATATATATATATATATATATATATATATATATATATATATATATATATATATATATATATATATGGGATTCAATGTTAAATTATTTAAGAGAGTATTTCCGGTGGTCTCTTTGTGAAATATTCATGCTATGTTTGGTGCAGGGGAAATTTAACGAAAAATTGAAAATCTCGTCGTCATGATACATAAAAAGGATGACATCAATTCAACGAAAAATTATGATGGCCAATCTTAATCTTGCTGACTATCTCTAAAGAACTGGAAATAATACTGAAGAAGAGAGGGTTAGGATTTTAATGAAATGCGATACCTACCATAAATAAAGCCCAAAATGGTTTTTGGGAAAATGGATCAACAATAACTGCCTTAATAGATGTCATTGACGGAATTACAGAGGCAATGGAAGATCATCAATTAGCGGAGGTTCTTACACTAGATTTGAGCAGAACCTTCGCTTGCGTCATAAAAGGAATCCTATCAAATAAAATGTAGTAACAAGGGAGCAAGTTGTAACTTGGAAGAATGGAACATCAAGCTGAAAAATTCGAAGTTGAAGTCCCGCAGGGATCAATATTGGGACCTTTACTTTTCATCTTATACATAGGTGACTTATCTGAAAAATTCCCTTGGCATGGCTTTCCTGTACGCAGAAGATGCTAGTTTTTTGAATCAGTCCTAAATGCGAGACCAGCTGAGCCACCTGTCTGAAAACACAATACAGTTTACTGAAAAATGGTTTAATGTCAATAGTTTGAAAATTAATGTTGATAAAACGTAGAACATTAAATTCGAAAATAACACAAACCATAAAAGCACCTTTAATCTACTAGGAATTAACGTTTCAAAAGATCCCAAAAAAGATCTAACACGACCGAGTTGAACAACGCTGCACACTATGCAACAATCCTTCAAACAGGTGAAACGACTTCAGTTATACGATCCGTTGTACAACAGGTAGTATCGTGTGTGGACCCTATTGAAGCTCCTTGAATATGATGACATGTTACTTGATTTTCTATTATCGACAGTTCAACAAAATGAGAATTTAGTCAAAAGTGAATATAATTTCTGGTTTAAAGACGCTCGCTGGCGTCGCTTTCCTTACCTGCAGCTAGCATGAATTATCATGTTCATGATCTTAAATGCATGTGTCAAGTAGATGACTGATTGTTTCGGGTTATCTGGAAATTGAAATAAATATAACAGATAGTTTTTGTTAACCAGCGTGAACACGAGTGACCCAGTTTCGAGCGTTAGCGGCATCCTCAATCTATTCGTTTTTAACCGCGAAACTCACATCTTTTCAAATCCGATTTCCCACAATTGCACTTACCGCAATCGATTTTAGTGAATATGTTTCTGATACTACAACTTGAGGGGAGAAGCGTCCACATGAAAATTTCAGCCCCAGAGGATCGTTGTACAGTCCAAAACCTCCAGATAAAAATACAGCTATTAAAGAAGAAACACAATTCTCATATCCCGGAGAGTAAGTCAACAATAAAGAACAAACTAGCACTTTTATTGAGGAAAAACTCTAGAGAGGCAACCGAGCTTATTTTGCCAACTTAAAACTTCTAAAATGCAAATTGATCATAAAAAAGACAGCGCTGAGAATATACAAACCTACGGCAGTGAAAACTGAACCTTTAATCTACTAGGAATTACCGTTTCAAAAGATCCCAAAAAAGTTATAAGAATAATATATGCAGCAGTCAGAATCAATGAGGCAGAATGACGTAAATGCACTAGCTGTGTTATATCAGAAATATTGAATGGTGAAGGTATCGCCAAGTTTATAACATCAAAAAGAATTCGCTGGATTCGGCACGTTGATAGAATGAATGACACCAAAATTCCTAAGGAAATTTTGAATGCCAAGATCTATGCTATAACGAAATAAATTATAGTTTACAAAAACTGAAAAACATGCTTTGGTAGCAAACTGAACTGGAAAGTAGAAAATAATTTATTCCATTGGGAAAGAGAGTGAGGTGCTTCTTACTTCATGTTTATAAGAACTTAAATTTCATAAATAGCTACCAATGAAGTATTTGTACCATTTCATATCGAGCCCCCACTCTTTTTCATAATGAAATAATTTATTTTCTACATTTTAGTTCAGTTTTCTATTACAGCTTATATTCTTCGTTACGGAATCTAATAGTAATCAGGAGACTTGATTTTTAGTATATTATATGTGTCACAATAGACCAAAATTTATATAAATTTTTTATTTCAGATGATCTTGGTCAGGACATCACGACAAAGTGATGAAATTATTGTATTGTCATAGGTATTTATGTGTAAAAATTTTTTGATGATTATCGGGACATTCACCAGAAACAGCATCATCTAGATAATACTTATTGCATGGTCTAGATAAATAAATAGAAGAATCACCTTCAATCTAAGTACAAAAAGAATATTGGGGACCAATACTGTATAATTCGAGTGAATTCTTCAGGTTATGTTCATGCGCATGTACATTAACTCGTTTTGTATCATTCGATAGGTTATTTGACATTTTCCACTTACACGTTATATACGAATAAATATTAATGATAATTGAAATTATATTTATTAATCTCAACAATTATACACATAGCATAACAGTATTACACTGAATAAAATAGAGTCAAGTCAAAAGGAAAGAAATTATTTCTTACGAGAAGTAATAAATTCACTTATTGAAAAAGGTTCGCAGCCCAAGATGAAACTGTAAATGTGTTTTCTAAATAGCAGAATATCTTCAATAATGTGTAAATGTTCGAAATAAAATCAAGCAAAGGCCTGACCATATAAAGAGGTCCCCTTTCATCAGCTAGTAGTACCATGGATTGGAAAGAGGAAGGGATGAACTTGTGAGTATTATTTCCATTGACATATGGCAAAAATAACTTCTTCGTATTTTGAGAAAGACAAGAAGATGATAAATGAATAGACTGTATTCTATTGGATCTAAAAACTCCGCGGAAGGATTCTTGAAAGCCCAACCTGCACATTATCCTCAAGTCCCTTTTTTGAATGACAAAAATTCGTCAGCTACAGAAGAGTTGGCTCACAAGATAATTCCGGTTGGTGACGTTGAGAGTTCTCATAACTGCAGCCTCCACCTTGCTTTTGATCATGATAAACATATGAGCAGAAGAGTTGAGAGTCTTTCTCAACTAAGCCACACCGTAGGTGTTTGTCCAGAGCAACATCCAAGAAATTAACCTCGCCAACGTGATCATACTGCTTACATCTTTCATGGTCATAAAAATTATTTTTTTCAACAGTTATTACAATTTAAACACGAAGGCCATTTCAATTTTTTTTCAGTTCTGCAGATAAATTATTCAACCGATTTGAAATTTAGTCAGCTTAGGGTATTCTTCAATTTGCAATAAACCAATTTCTCATAATTTGTCAACAAATATGAATTATAGCCAGAAAATCACATTGAGTATTCCTTTTTTCAATAAATTCTGTTACGAAGTTTCGTGTCTAAAACGAATTCTGTTATTCCCCACGAAAATTCATGTTCGTTACATGTATTCTTATGATCTAAACATTCGTGTTCAAAAAGCTTTCAGTTCTAATTTCATGTAAGAAGTATTAGGACTAAAACATAATAAGACATTATCAGAGGGTGATTGATTGAGACATCGAAATCATCCACATCAGAAATTGCGATGGTAGATAGGCACGCGATGACATAGAAAATATCTTCAATATCAGCTCCATTGCTGAGAAATAAAAAACAACTGAAGAAGTTAAAAAGAGTTTATTGTATAAAGAAGAATATATTATTATTAAATCATGAAAAACATACTTGTCGAACATGGTCAATTTCATACATTACATAAAGTGAACAAGGAAAATTCATTTTGACTGTGAATGCAGATTTTGCGTTGCGGAATACGTATAACCAGCTTCCTTGGAAAGTTGTTTGATAATTTTTTAAATTATAAAAGAATTTTCCTTGTTCACTTTATGTAATATATATCATTAGTTGTATTCCGAAAATACATGCTACTGCATTGTATCGAGGAAAAGCAGTCAGCTGCGGGAGTAGTTTTTTTATCCGTTTTAGTCTATTTAACAGGTGATGAACAGACTTACATCAGAGAACGCTTGCAAATTGTTGACATTTTTTTATCAAAATGATGGTTCTCTTTATCGAACTTATCGTGTACTTCGTCCATTTTATGGCTATCATAATCGTCCATCTAAGCGGCTAATTCAAATAACTATGGATCGTTTTTGCTCCACGTTTACTCTGAGTGATCATATGCATCCCGTAAGACGCCGAACAGTGTGCACCGAACAAGCTGTAGCCGCCGTACAGGAAAGTATTGAAGAAGACCTTAATCAATCAATTCGTCACCGTTCTCAGCAAATGGGGTTGTGTCCATCCACTTTATGGAAGATTTTGCGAAAGGATCCTGGTTCAAAAGTTTTTGATATTCAACTTTTGCAGGAATTAAAGCCAAACGATCATCGATGCGCGTCAATTCGGCCAATGGGCTGAAGCGAAAATTGATATTGATATTGATTTTCCACACAAAATTTTATTCACCGATGAAGCTCATTCTTGGTTGAATGGGTACGTGAATAAGCAAAATTGTCGCATTTGGAGTGAAGATAATGCACTAGTTTTTATCGAAACACCATTACATCCACAGAAAATTTTTGTTTGGTATGCTTTATGGGCCGGCGGAGTCATTGGTCCATATTTCTCCAAAAACGACGATGGTCAAAAAATTAATGTCAACGGTGAACGATCTAGAGACATGATAAGAAATGTTTTCGTACCTCAAATATCTGGCATTAATCTTGCTGACATGTGGTTCCAACAGGAAGGAGCTACGTGCCACACAGCGCGAGCTACAATTAATTTACTCAAAGAAAGTTTTGATGAACAGAAAATTTCACGTAATGATCAAGAACTGGCCCTACCAAGATCGTGGGGTTCAACCCCATTAGATTTTTTTAGGGTTATGTAAAGTCACTTGCCTACGCCGATAAACCAGAATTGAACACCTGAAAATCAATATTAGATGAGTTATTGGAGAAATACGGCCGCAAATGCTGCAAAAAGTGTGTGAGAATAGGAGTTCCAGATTGCGCCTAGTACGCGCCAGCCTTGGAGGATACATGGCCAAAATAATATTTAAAATAAATGCCATAAAATTATCTATTCAATAAAGCTAGTTTCATTGATATTGAAAATATATTTCCCAATTTTATTTTAATTCAAAGTTGTGAAACTCTAAAAAAAACACCCTATATATATATATATATATATATATATATATATATATATATATATATATATATATATAAATATATATATATATATATATATATATATATATAAATATATATATATATATTTATATATATATATATATATATATATATATATATATATATATATATATATATATATATATATATATATATATATATATATATATATATATATATATATATATATATATATATATATATATATATATATATATATATATATATATATATATATATATATATATATATGTACTGTATACTCACTATATATATAAACAGTATACTTACTCAGGAGTCTTTGGGAAATGTAATATGTTTTGCTGATGACACAGTTATTATATATAGAGACGAAAATTGGCAGGATTTGAAACAAAAAGCAGAGGAAGACCTGGCAGGTTTGCTTCAGGCTTTCAGTCACAAATTGCTTACCATAAATAGTGAGAAAACAGTTTTCCTTCCTGTGGCCAGCTATAGTAATCATCTGCCATCTTTTGATAAATTAAGCATAAATGTTGACGAGGATATAATATCGATAAAAAGGGCACTGAAAGTAAAATACCTGGGCGTAATTATCGATTCTCATCTTAGATGGGATCAACATGTTCTTCACGTCACTGCCTCATTGAGAAGTATGCTGGGTAAGTTCAAATACTTGGCTCAAATCTTGAATCTACCAGAGATGAAAGTACTCTACTATGCTTTGATACAGACTAGACTTACATATGGTATGTTGGGATGGGGTGGAGTGGCAAATTCTCACCTAAAAAAACTGCAAGTTTTACAGAAGTTGTTTTTGAAAAAGATGCTGAGGAGAGATATGACATACTCCACTGAGTATGTTTTTCGGGAGGCTGGAGTACTCGATTTAAGAAAGTTATATTTCCTTAGGGTCGTATGTTTTTATTATATTAATAAAGGCACCTTGAAATTAGACCCCATCGATCACAGCTACACCACCCGGGCCAAATCGATGGAGAAACTGAGAGCCCCTGTCGCCGTCAAAACGATAGGACTTAGACATGCAGCATATCTGGCTCCACGTTTTCTGAACTGCCTACCGAAAGATCTCTCTATTCACACATCTCACTCGTATTTGTGGTTTAAGGACAAAGTGAAAAAGTTCTTAGTAGAAGAGGAAAGTGATATGTGCTCATCATTTTTTAATTAGGGTTTTTGATTGATTCCAGATAAAATATAGGGGTGTCTACACTATTTTGCAAAGAATGTTTTAGTATATTATATCCACAGACAGCTTCGGTTTTGTGGAACAAAGAAGACTTATGTTGAATCTGTCAATGCTTATTTGCATCAGGGTTAGATATTGCAAATATTTTCTGTTTCTGTTTTTTTTTTCACATCTCTTTGGTTGAGATATATTTTGTATAACGCTGATTCTTGATTCTTCTTGATTCATATATATATATATATATATATATATATATATATATATATATATATATATATATATATATATATATATATATATATATATATATATATATATATATATATAATTATTTATTTGAATTGTTGTTGCCTGTTAACTATTTTTAACTTTTTGATAATTATTAGCAATAACAGGCTTGGTGAATCTCAAAAAACTCGATTTTATTAAAAAGTTGACGTTTCGCCACGACACTCGTGACTTTATCAAAACTTTTGAAAAATTGAAAAATTGAAATTTCAATTTTTCAAACGTTTTGATGAAGCCACAAATGTCATGGCGAAACGTCAACTTTTTAATAAAATCGAGTTTTTTGAGATTCACCAAGCCAGTTATTGCTAATAATTATCAAAAAGTTATATATATATATATATATATATATATATATATATATATATATATATATATATATATATATATATATATATATATATATACATTAGACATGAATTTTTTCTCGAAAAGAGTGATCTAGGAAGTCTACAACGTATGAAAAAATACTCCCGCACCTGACTGCTTTCCTTGGATACACTGCAATAGTATGTATTTTATGGGGTAAAATACGTGAGGAGTAGAGCTCTGTCACTCAGGATGTATTTTCCCCTTTTTGTTCTTTTTTATATACAAATTTTCGGAGGCACTTCTATTACATGAACTCAATCCAAGTGAGAAATTTTATCCATTTTACAAAATCTGGTTGCGCTGTGGAGATGCGTAAAACCTCAAAAGCAAATGTCGACACAAACATGGCGCCAGATAGAATATAAAGTGTATTCTACCAAAAGGCACTTTCCTAGCATTATTTTAATACTCGTACAATTTTTAACTCCTAGAACATGATTTTTTTCTTCCCGGTTCATATTGGCATCTCTAGCGGACTGAAATTTGGCTACAAATGGACTGAAATTTGGCTACAGCGATTGTTTTTGTTGCATCAGAATAAAAGTATCAAAATTTGGGTAAATTTCTGCATTCGCTGCCATTTTCAAGCAG
>JARQZK010003613.1:365000-375000 GCA_030704885.1 Cynegetis impunctata
ATGGAGGCGTTATGTAGATGATATTTTTTGTATTTGGACCGGTACAGATAGGCAGTTGGATAATTTCCTTAAATATATAAATACTTTCTACAACTCGATTCAATTTACAAAAGAAGTAGAAAACGAAAACGGTACCTTGAATTTCTTAGACGTTCAGATTGCTAGGAATTTGAATTCTCTTACTTTCAACATTTATAGAAAACCATACTTTAATTCACAGCGACAGTAACCAACACATTAAAATAAAACTCAGTGCTTTTCATTCGTTCATACATAGGTTGTTCACGATTCCATTATCGGAAACAAATTTTCAAACTGAAGTTAATACAATTAAATTATTAGCCATCAATAACGGTTACAATGAAAGTCTTATCGACAAGCTCATTGGGAAAAAACGAATAAAGTATGTGTTGCATTCAATATACCCCACACAAACTATTAATGAAGAACAAAAATACTTCCCAATAAATTATGTGCCTAATTTGAGTAGCAAAATTTGTAACAGACTATCGAAAAATAACGTTAAAACAATTTGTACAAATAAAAGAAACTTGAAGTCATTCTTGGTCAATAATAAAGAAAAATCTAACATCGGAGAAAACAGTGGTATTTACAAAATATTTTGCGACGACTGTCCTGCTTTCTATATTGGACAGACAGGAAGGAATATAAATATTCGTGTTGAAGAATATACAAAGTCAATTTTACAAAACAAAAATACCACTGGCTTCTCTGAACATTGTATAAAATTCAATCACTTCCTGGATTTCAACAAAACCAAATTGTTACATTCAGGTAACAAGGGTAAACGCCTTGACCTTCTCGAAATTCTCGAAATAAGTTCCGCCCATAATAGTCAGTTACCCCTTGTAAACGAACAAATTGATTTTCAGATCACCTTTGCTTTTGTCTGTTTTATAAATTACGATGCAATACTCTCCTGTAGTCAGTCTTGATAATGAGTTCATAACTCGAAACATGTAGACTTTTCGCTACTGCTAAATACAGTATCTAAATATTTTTTATATTGTTAAACATTAGCCAAGTGTTTTTATTTTAAAGTTTATACTTTATTCATTATATATATAAATGGCTACTATTTTCTGGGCAATAGAAATCATGAGGCACACCACGCAGGTGTGATAGGGGTAGCAAAACTGTTCACTAATATATATATATATATATATATATATATATATATATATATATATATTATATATATATATATATATATATATATATATAAATATATATATTTATAAATATATATGTATTATATATATATATATATATATATATATATATTATAATATATATATATATATATATATATATATATATATATATATATATATATATATATATATATATATATATATATATATATATATATATATATATATATATATATATATATATATATATATATATATATATATATATATATATATATATATATATATATATATATATATATATATATATATATATATATATATATTTTTATTTTTATATATATATTTATATATATATATATATATATTATATATATATATATATATATATATATATATATATATATATATATATATATTAGTGAACAGTTTTGCTACCCCTATCACACCTGCGTGGTGTGCCTATTGCCAAGAAAATAGTAGCCATTTATAGTGTGAATAGACCAATTTCTGATGCTGGACGTCTCCATCTGACAGGAGGTTTGTGCCTGATGTGTTTCAGCAAATGGCGCGTATTATGTTTACTTGTCACTATAGTTCTCGTCTTCACAATAGTCAGGTACAAGCCAATTGATCTGAATGGTTTCCACTCTTGGTAGATGAACAACACTGAGGAGGGCCCAATAAGTCTGAAACAGCTGCCTATTGTTTCTATAGTTTTTGGCGATCATCTTGATGTTTTAAACATTCACCGCTTAACAATGTACTTATCGTCGATACTAATGTAACCAGCTCCACTAGGTGATTAATTTTTCTTACTTGTTTTCATACCTATGCCACAGACTGTTTTGGTGGAGCTCTCCAGTTGACTATCGTCCATCGAATTTGAAAAAATTAAAATAACCTTATCAAATCATCTTTCCAGTTGAGTTCGTTTCATGAGATTCGATGATGCAGAATTGTAGTAAACAGTTAACATCTGGTATTTTCTTTACTTTCATATTTCATATACTTATATCAGAAATCAGAATCTTCCTATAAGCGGGCTACAAACGGACTTTGATGTGTTAATACATCAACGCAGATTGCGTACACATTTTCGAACAAAACCAAGTTTTGTTCGAAGTAGAATGTTTAGCTCTTGCGACAATGGCGTGTACTGATGCTCTTGAAAAGGAAAATAGAAATAAAAATAAAGATTAACCGCAACCACTGCTTTAAAAATGCACAAACATCGGTGAGTCGCCTCCACACGTTGAGAGATGCAGGTGTTCATTTGAATGCGCATTCAAAAATTCAAGCGAATCAGAAAACATCAACGCGGCGTTCATTCGGAGTGTGCATTCAAAAACGTGGGTATTTTACATCCACATTAACGTTATTGGTTGCACGTTAATGTGTTAAGACATCAACGTCCGTGTGTAGGGGCCTATAGGGCCTCTACAACGTGCATCAAAGAACTTGCAACCAAAAACGTTAATGTGGATGCAAAAAACGCACGTTTTTGAATGCACAACCGGGATGAATGCCGCGTTGGTGTTTTCAGGAATCGCTTGAATTTTTGGATGCGCATTCAAACGAATGCATTCAAATCTCTACGCGTGGATGCAAATTACCGTGTGCGATTTTAAAACAGTAGCGGCGGTTAAGTTTATGAAATAATTTGTTACTGCAGTAGGTATTCAAAATAATAAGTTAAATATTTCATGAATTTGTATAATATTTACTAAAAATATTTGCAGTTTCATCATTATGTCTGTCTGCAGAACAATGTCCCGGGAATTTCTACGGGAATTTATGCAGTTGTACAGGGACCTACCCTGCTTGTGGCAGGCAAAATCAAAGCATTATTTAGACCGAAATAAAAAATTAAGCATACAAAATATTGATAGAGAAGCTGCAAATCATTCAACCAAATGCTACAAAAAGTACCATTCTCGCTAAAATCAATAGTCTTCGTGGTGGGTTTCGGAGATAAAATTAAAAAGTTTTTATCTCGAAGAGAAGTGGTACGGTGAGGCTTTCGAAGATATTAAAGTAGTGGATTTTGAATCTTGGTAATTACTTGCAGTAATTTCTGCAGTTATTGCCAATCTCATCATTGTGTCTTGACGTTTTATTAATGAAATAACCATGTCCAATACTTACGAATAGGTTTATTCGTCCATCCTTACGTAATTAAGAGAGTCCTCTAGTTCTAACCTCCATTTTTCTAACAGGTGAATGTGTGAAAAATTTTATCGTTTTAGAAACCAACCTTCACACCACATTCGGCGACGATTTTCATTTTCCTTTTTCTTTGTACACGCCACTGCCACCAGAGCTAAATATTCCTCCTGTTCAGACATCTGACCAGACATTTTAGCAGACTGGACAAAACTATGGTTTTGTACATACGTCTGTGCGCAATCAGGTTGCACGTTATTGGTTGCACGTCGATGTATTAAGACATCGACGTCCGTGTGTAGCCCGCCGACGCCGTATAATCTAAAATTGTAGCGTTAGAATGATGAACGATGTTTTTTCTTAATTTATATAGTCAGGTCCCTTGGGAGGATTAACCTCTGTCGTTCAACTAAAAACTTGATTAATAGTTTATTGTGTTGATTATATGCCTCCTCTCACCTGAAAACATCTTGGCCGTTATTTCTACCACTAATGATCGTGAATTTCGCTAAAATTGATAGATCGTGCTCGACTTCTCGAAGTTTCAATTTCTTTTCAACATTCTCTAAACGTTACTTCATCGAACTTTACCAACTTAAAATGCAGTCAGTCTGTCTTCCGAACTTTCTACTTCCGGCGGTATAGAAGGTTGAAGCGTTCTGCAAACAATTCGCCGAATAAATCAATCCAGGCTTTTAGCTTTTCAAATCTATTTATCCTATACCAAGCAAGAAAACTAAAAAAGAATTGGAATTGACCAATTCAGATTGAACGAACTTGAATTATTACTAAGTATGAACGGAATTAAGCAAATTGGAGTTGCAATAATGAACACGGTTAAATATTTCATTTCGTTTTAGTCAAATCTATGTTGAAATATCATAGAATAATCTATCTATACAAATCAGAAGAATGAGAATTTTAAGCTTTTGGATACATTAATTTTTTAATGTTCACTACATGCAAAAACTAAACTGATTACATTATAAAAAAAAACTGATCTTCGAATATTTTAGTATAATCTAGTAGAAATATAGACCACTTTGATAGTCATCATTCAAATAAAAAAATTTTGATACATGCGATAGGTGATATTAAAAGGTATTCCTAATAAGTAGCACTGAGGGTTCTATAGTCATACTCACTACTATTGCAAATTTCGCAAGAAGAGGAGACTTGATAAACTCTTACACATTGATGAGACCTAATATTATAAAGGTATCTATTTAGTGTTTTTCAGTGATTTGTAATGTTTTGACGATTCACCGATGTACGTCCATTAAGCTGGCATGGTCAACATACCGGAATCAAATTTAGCATAGGTAGAAAATTATTGCT
Source organism: Cynegetis impunctata (assembly GCA_030704885.1). Lineage (NCBI taxonomy): Eukaryota > Metazoa > Arthropoda > Insecta > Coleoptera > Coccinellidae > Cynegetis > Cynegetis impunctata. The sequence continues at coordinate 369,680 of JARQZK010003613.1, forward strand.
GTTTCGTTGATTATTTGTTGCAGCGAAGATGATTTTGTTCTCAAGCCATTAAAAAAAATGTTCAGCACAGTCAGTAGGGATGATTGATTTTAAAATTTTTGCTAATTATTTGCTAACGTTTTGAATAGTTGAAAATCTCAAACAAGATATGGAAGATACAGAAGATAGAAATAGAATATGGTAATTAATATCTAATAACTACAACTGTATGATATTAGAAAATATCTAAGAAGGGGCTAGCATTTTGAAGTAGAAGCTGTTTCAATGCTTCTGGAATATACTTGAATAAAATTTAAATCATATTCACTCAAGATGAAAATTATTGGAGTTACTTAAAGATATCGAGGAGATACTTAGTAAATGATCGAAAAGAAGTTCCTAAATATAAGTCGTATTTGAAGAAAAAAAACTTTGTCGATTGTAAGAGAAAACACTTTAAACCGCCAATTAGCACTCCATAACATCAATAACTGATTCCACGTACAAACTTTCAGACTTATAAGTGTACTCGTAGTGGCTGTAGGGATTCCAGAGCTCAAACTCGCTTCAAATTTTAATATAAAAATTACGGCGGTGAAATAAATGAATCAAATCAATCCAGTGGCGTAGATAGCTTTTTGCGATGGGGGGGATATGACTTGGTGCAAAAGTTTTTCTTCTAAAGCTCTATTTTTGTTGATAGAAATAATCTCTCATATAGGTAGTACAAAATAAGCAGAAAAGTTAAATTAAATTGCAAAAAATTCAAATTATTAGAATTGGAAAAAATTAATTAAAAATCAGTGAAAAATTAATTATATTTAATTAGATATATACATCATTGAAAATATTCTTGGGAAAATTAGAGCAGAAACTCTAGTTTCTGGTGTTTTTTGACAATCCATTTATGACTTCGTCAGCTGTGATTCCAATGTCACGATTAATTGCCAGAGTAGCCAAACCTTTCAATAACAAAAAATTGGACAAACATGAGTTTTTAATTTGCAATTAATTTCATATATTCAGAAGGGTCATTACAAGTCCATTTTTTTATAGTGCTCCTTTGAATGGTTTTTATTCGCTTGAAACGTCGATACCGGCAGCGTAGCCTATTTTCTGAGCAACATAGTTAATTAACAATTTTTTGGTACTCGAACATGACAATTGTGAGCGTTATAACTGTTCACTATAGATCTGAGAATTTTTTTCATTCTTGCTATTATTATAAAGCTTCAGAGTAAATCCCCGTTGAAAAAATAAAAAAATTTCAATTTTTTAGTTTGCAACTAGTAAAAAACTTAAAAATTTAATTTTTAATTTTTTGAAGGGGATCTATTCTTCAGTCTAGCTCCAAGAAAGGAAAACAATATCAGATGTATAGTTTAACAGTTATCACACTTGCAATGTTCTTGTTCGAGCAGCAAAAAAACTATTGCATAAATAATTGAAAAATCGCGATAAAAATGTTTTTTCGCTGGATTCTTGTTCATTTATCTATCCAGTAAAGCCTGCAATTTTTCATTCCTTAATTTAATATTTAATATAGTTAATTAATATTTATTTTTAAAGTGTTAATGGGCGTTACTTTCGCAAGCCTTATTACCCGTTTTCGGAGGTATATTTACCCATCTAAGAAAATTATAAATATTAATCCTACAGTTCCGGGAGACTTTCTTTTAGAAAATATCCTCCTCTTTTGGTATCTTTATTTAGATATCAAAATATCAATTCGTTTTTGAGATGATTTTTCTTTCAGTAAATTGATTATAACTTTTACAATTTTCGCAAACGGAACTTTCTTCAAAAAATATCTACATGCTCTTCCAAATCGAATGACACCTTGTTCATATTCTTCCGAGACTCATGAAAGAAGTTGAACAAAAAAAGCACTTGTTTACTAGACTATATTCTCATGATTAGTAAATCTTTCTCCAAGATCCATGATGTATAAGTCCAGAAATGGATTGAAAGCCATCACAAGAAAATTTTTACTAATTTGACAATTTTTATTAACTTCAAAATATTATGGAGTAATTAAATTGACAATTAAAGCCAAGAGTTGGTCATATTTTGATACCTACTCTATTTCAAAAAATATTCAAAATATTAAATATTGTTTTAAAATCTTCTATGAGCTCCTCAAATGTGAACAGAAATTTAATCGGTCACTAGGACCAAAAAACGTATGTGAAATGGAAAATTTTATTCACGATGGAAGAAGTCAACCAAAACCTCCTTCCACTTCTTCTCTTTCTAAATTTTATACATATAAACGAAACTGCTCGTGTTTTAGATATAATACTATACTATGAAACAATTCAGAAAGAGAAGAAGTATGAGGAGATTTTGGTTGACTTCTTCCTTTCGAAATAAAAATTTTCTATTAGAGCCATTTGAACATTTTTAAACACGTTTTTTGCTCATAGTGACCGATTAAAATACTAAATACTAGTTTTTTTACCCAAAATTAGAAAAACGATTCAATTTCTTGATTTATTATTATGTTAAAATTATGAGTAGATATTTACTATACATGTGCTCAATCTGTCCATAATTATAGCGAGCGACCATTTCGTGGCTCCTGGTTGGTTGGCCTGTTCGAAGCGCGGAAATTATACAATACTCGATTGCACAGTTGTCACGAAAACATATCTAGATGATTTTTATATAATTGCACATACATAATTTCAAAAGAGGTGCTAGTGCTTAGTAAATTTCATGTATAATTGAATACGTAGATACGAAGACTTCTATTCAATTCCATTATAATTTTCGAAGGCTCATGGGGGGGGATTGATCCCCTTGATCCCCCCCTATCTACGCCACTGAATAAATCCACATACGAAATTTCAGCCCTCTAACTTAGCCACCAGCAGCAGTGCAAGTGTGCAAAACCTCAAAAGCCACAAATAATCTGGAAATCTGTATATTGAAATGACAAATATTAGGATAAATAGTTGAAACTACTACAGTTTACTCATTCGACATCAACTCAATCCTCCTGAGAAATTTCAATCACCCAACTCAATTTATTGGGTGATTGTGACGAATAAATAAAAGAATGTATACCACGGAGCGGCATTGCATTAGCATATACTCAATCCACGTATGAATATTCAACCCTAGTTCACAATTTGAAGGGGGATCAGGGTGCAAATATCCTCCAAGATTCAGTTTTTTAACTCCATGCACCATACAAAGTGCCCTAGAATGCTAAATTTCGTGTATATTGTAGACCACTCATTGCCCTATCTTTTGCCACAGATTTGTAAAATTTATTCATGTGCCTTCCTGCTTCACCCTTTGAAACTGCCAAAATTTCTACTGAATTTCTACTGAATTACGACATTTCACTTGTGCATCGAAAAACACCGTCAATAACATATTGTAGCTTATTTGTAAACACTGAAGTCAAAATTTACTAGTAAAAAATGTTAATAAAATTTAGAAAAAAAAAAAAATATATATATATATATATATATATATATATATATATATATATATATATATATATATATATATATATATATAATAGATATTTTGAAAATGAATATTTATTTGCGCTATATCATCTATGTAAGATATCGCCTACACTCGATGTATAATTTACTTAATTTCCATTGATTGAATCAGGATCGCTCAAAAAAGGTGGATTTATCGTCGACCTACAACACTGGATACTGTAGAAAGGAAGACTATTTTCTACATTCACTGAGCCTCATGTATATCTCGACTTATCCCAAAAAATCCTTATCTGAACGTAAGTAAATCGTAGACTGCATCATGTACCTGCTCCCGACGGATATTGGACTAGATAAATTCAGTTCTTTCCGCAGAACATACCGTATAAGCTTCATTAGATAAACCAACTACACACAAGAGGTACTTCCTGTTTGGTACAGAGCTCATAGTCAAAATAGATACAAATGTAACTTTAAAACTAGATAAATATGCCTGCAAACGTATATTTTGCAAGTTATGTGGAAAACAAAGCTTTTCAGACGAATAAATTCGTTTCATGACAAAAGCGGGGATGGGTTATTTAAATATTGTTATTGGAAGTATAATTCTCCCAGGTATTTCATACATCATTATTCATTTCACTACTCGAACAGAATTTTTCAATATAGGATTCAATTAATTTGATATTAATTTTAATTTTTTCATGAAGTAGATGTCAATAATATTTAATAAAGTTTCAACATTAAAATGATATACACTTGGCTTAAGTTTCACTATATAAAAATATTTAGACACTGTATTTAGCATTAAAGGATAGTCGACATGTTGTCTCGAGTTATGAACTCATTATCAAGACTGACTACAGGAGAGTATTACATCCTAATCTTATTTCATAAGACAGACAAAAGTAAAGGTGATACCTGAAAATCAATTTGTTCGTTTAAAAGGAGTAATTAACTATTATGGGCGGAACTTATTTCGAGAATTTCAAGAAGGTCAAGGCGCTTTCCTTTGTTACCTGAAAGCAACAATTGGGTTTGGTTGAAATCCAGAAATTTATTTTGTAAAATTGACTTTTTATGTTCTACAACACGAATGTTTATATTCCTTCCTGTTTGTCCAATATAGAAAGCAGGACGTTTGTCGCAAAATATTTTGTAAACACCACTGTTTTCTCCAGAGTTCAAATTTAATAATATATCATACAAACAAGAAGACGGATTGCCTATGGGATCACCGTTATCGCCTTTGTTGAATGAAATTTTCATGAATAATTTAGAAGAAACAATATTCAATTATGATAATAATTTATTTAATAACGTTTCATTATGGAGGCGGTATGTAGATGATATTTTTTGTATTTGGACCGGCACAGATAGGCAGTTAGATAATTTCCTTAAATATATAAACACTTTCTACAACTCGATTCAATTTACAAAAGAAGTAGAAAACGAAAACGGTACCTTGAATTTCTTAGACGTTCAGATTGCTAGAATTTGAATTCTTTTACTTTCAAAATTTATAGGAAACCTACCTTCACAGATACTTCAATTCACAGCGACAGTAAACAACACATTAAAATAAAACTCAGTGCTTTTCATTCATTCATACATAGGTTGTTCACTATTCTATTATCGGAAACAAATTTTCAAACCGAAGGTAATACAATTAAATTATTAGCCACCATTAACAGTTACAATGAAAGTCTTATCGATAAGCTCAAATACAAAAATACTTCCCAATAAATTATGTGCCGAATTTAAGTAGCAAAATTTGTAACAGACTATCGAAAAATAACGTTAAAACAATTTGTATAAATAAAAGAAACTTGAAATCATTCTTGGTCAATAATAAAGAAGAATCTAACATCAGAGAAAACA
>JARQZK010003613.1:380000-445000 GCA_030704885.1 Cynegetis impunctata
AGATAGTGGATTGAGTTGATTTTACCGAAGTTTCAAGTGAATTGAGTTGAAGTTAGGAAAGTGTGCATTGTATAAATTTGTTATTGAATTCGGTTGATGTGAGGAAACAGCTCTTTGGGGATTTCACTGCCACAATTTTTATGTAGAAATTTCATAAGATTTTGCAAGTAACAGTCCAATATTTGTGCATCTCTTCAGCTCCTTCAAATTGACTTGAAAAACAAAAATTAATAAAAAACACCTCATAGACGGATCTCCTTTGCTTTTGCTTACACGTTTTTTATTATTTCTAGAAATACAAATGTTTGAAAGAGTACATATGTGAAAGTCATATATCTCAGAGAGTTTAAACATTTGACATAATTTACTCATCAAACCTTGAAATATTGTACATTATTAACAGCAGTGTAAGTGAGATTCTATGTCTTGGCAAATGAAAAACCTTTTTTACTCTATTTCTGTAGGTATCACATTTTATTCAACTCTGCCCACATTCCTACTTTCATATAAAATAATTGTCATTTATTTAAATTAGTAAGTTAAGGGCACATGGATGTTAGTTCATTCAGCTGAGGAATATAATTATATTGAGATTGTTTGAATACATTTTGTAAATTATTAAAATTTTCGCATGATGCCCATTATATTTTTCAAATTATTTCACAAGATGCATGAATTTTTCCTGAAGTAATTAATGAATTCATAAAAAACTCCATAGAAATCTTAGTCAGGGCCGGCCTAAGGCGAAAATTTCAAGTGTGCTAGACTCAAATTTTATGCCACCGCCAGGGGGTCATCTGGGGGTATGGAAGTTTTTGAAATTTAAGGTCCAAAAATACAGTTTTTGTGCACTTTTGCGCCTTGAAAAACATTAAATTTATGTATGACAATTTGATTCATTATTGATTGACTTGATATGTTCAGTACTCTTCCTTGCACTATAACCACTATTATGTCAAATAAACTAATGAAAGCTTAACTCTAGGTAACGTTGCAATGTTTTTATGCTTATACTGCAATTACTCTAAGAATAAATACCTAGCTAATGTGAGAATCACCGTCCACCGGACCTAAGATAAATTTCCATATGTCATGGGTGAAAGAAAATAAAGCAACAGAACATAGTGAACCAATAATTACAGTGCTCATTAATGGCGCAAACACAAAAAAAAATTATTAACTATTAGGATGGTACATAGTCTCTTTTATTATATATTTAATACAAGGGCTGTTCATGCTTTCATTTCGGAGAATGAATTTACTACTAATTTCAGACGCCAATTGGCTAGAAATTGGTCAAGGGCATCAGACTTACTGTATTTCAGAACTCATTGGGGTAGCCGAGTAGATCTTCGGTTTTACCTTGAATTCTAACTGTAATAGTTTTAAGACAAAATTCCTTCTATAGTCGGCAGCAAATCATTGGAAGCTTGAGATTTTTAGCTGTGTGAATTAATTTTTCAATCCACAAACTGGCAACGACGCTGGGCGAGGGGTGTAGAGGGGAATGTACAGCTGTTTAGTGCCCAAGCTTCCAATGATATGCCGGCGAGTATAGTTTAAATATTTCTGCCCAATATTTAAATCAGTTTCTAAAAATTTTCCCAATATATTATTTTTTTTACAAAAATTGGTCAATTTAATGCCCCTCCAAAAGGCTTGAGTGTGCGGCTGCATACTTCGCACACCCTTTAGACCGGCCCTGATCTTAGTTGTTGGTTGCGCGGTAGGTTGTTATGTAATTTAATATGTTGATCATCACCTGAATGATTCAAGTTTTACAAATAATGATTTCTGCCCCTGTCCTGTCCTGAGAAGCTAAGTCATATTTTATAATATGTATATTATATACAGTAGATGGTGGGACACATGCAAAATACTCGCCTGTGTCACACCATCCTCTTTTTAATTAAAAAATAATAATATGAATGTTGACAACAGCTACAAATATGTTGTAAATTTATGCTTTAAATATCATGATATCCTGATAAATTTTTCTCATCAAATTTATTTCGATATTAGCAAGCTTGTATGAAATGTACGGGCAAATGTTCTCATTCACCAACTAATTTCTATTATTCAATTTGATTAGAACTCATTAACGGATATTGCGTTATACGAATAACGGTTTTTATGGTTTTATTTCAACCGATGATTCCGGTCGTCTAATTCAGAATGCCAATCTGTTTATTAGTAGACCTACCAATGTTCATCGATCAAACAAAAAGAGCTCTACAGTAATTAGATTAATAAATTGATTGAATGTTTTGTTGACAGATATCGAGAATGCCTGGAAAATATTCCAGAGTAAAACTCTGTTATATATGTTGTATAAAAAAGACGAGTGAGTGGCATAGCTCATCCCTATGGTCGAATTTTCTGCTATTCTTAATGATCTTAGTCAAATTGGAGGTGTTGAAAAGATGCTTAAAGCTTGAATCTCTGCATTGCGGCGGTGAAAGAAATATTTTAAATTCTCAAAAAGTATTTCCTTTATTATAAATCAAATTTACGTACAAATTTTCAAGATATGAAAAACGGTTTCCAACAGTCGGTGTGGAGTGATTTGATTGTAGCACAAAGAGAATGTAAAATACATTTCAGGTTACGACAAGCGAAATACAGTTACTCTAAAGAATATGTTGCATTGAGTGCAACGTTCATTGTTATTGTTTTTAGTTTCGTTCTGTGAAATTTATTGTGTTATAATATGGTATAACTAGTAACTAGTATATTCAAGTTAGAAAAACTAATAGGAAATTAAGACAGGAGAACAATTCTCCGGTACCCTTTATGTAGGGTACCGGGGATTTGTTCTTCTGTCTTAATTTACTATTATTCTTTCTGACTTGAATATACTAGACTAGAAAGGAAATTCGATTGGAGTAGAGTAAGAACAACTACAGAGATGGACGAACCATTTTGAGGATTTTTAATGTATCAAGTTACGAGGAGATTGCTGAAATAATAAAGCAGTTGAAAGAAAACAAAAGTACCAGAAATAATGCAATACCAACACAAATGCTAAAAGAAGTAGGAGAATAATTATTTCAGGAACATTTTTAACTCATAACGAAAGTATAACATGAAGAAAAATTGCCTGTTAAATGGAAATATGCATTAAATGCACTATTCATAAGAGCGGAGATACCCGTGTAAGTGTTAGTTATAGAATAATTGCAAAGATGGACGTCAAATTTAATATAATGTATTGGTAATAGCAATCAGAAACAAATCTAGACGAAACACAAGGTTCAAAATTGGAGAATACCAGGGATGGTTCAGACAAGGCATATGGTATAGACCAGATTCTAAATGAAATGAGAAGAAATAGTTTATCAATATAAACTTGTTCATTTAACCAATATATTTCAAACAAGAGTATGATAAGATAATAAAGCATAAATAATTACAGGGATGAAATACTTGTTACATCCCTAAAAAATAGGAAAATGAGCTAGAAAGACTAGAAAGTTAGAATTTCAATAGAGAATAGTTTCAACCTTTGAAGGAAAGGACGATATCAGGGGGATCTACTGTCTACGTATTTGCTTAATTACGTACTGGAGTTCATCGTAAGAGACAGTATAGCCCAGTCAATGAAGGTAAAAAAACAAGCTTTGTCGCAACTAATTAGGGGAAAGCTGAATTTTCGCAGGGTATTAGCACATAAAGTATAAACTACAAAAACACAAAGTCCCGACCCCTACCCCTCTTGCTTTCCCCCCACCCCTTCAGCAACCTTTCAAGATCAGTACTCTGGTTATGTGCTCACAGCTTGAAAAGTAATAATGTTATCAGGGTCATCTTTTTTAAATTTTACTCCTTACAATATTATGAATAAATTATGTTATATTCATTTTTTATGTATATAGTACAGTTTCACCGTAATACTTAATCATACACAGAATACTTTCACAACAAAAAACAAAAAGTAACTTCAAACGAATTATAGCTTTTCATCATTACGTCATAGGAAGAAATGTTTCGAACAAAACTTATAGATAATTTAATTGGCTTTGAAATGAGGGATCCGATAATGCTTGCCGTTAAAAATATGCCTTCATAGAGAGCGGTGAAACAGTAGTGGACACCACGCCGCAGGTCCTAGCAGAACCGTTAATGCTAACCGCTGAAGTGCACCGCTGCTAATACTGCTATTAATGATCTTGAATAGTAATTCGGTTGAAATGGAGTAACAATGTAATGACGTTCTCTTTAAGTTTTCCCTACCATAGTTCATTTTTTTGCTATAAAAATTTTTGGTACTCTGGTGTTACTGATAGTCTACTAAATAATGTCAATGCTTGGCAAACTTATTAAGTTTTGCAGTAAATATATCAAGAATAGTGCATTTTAACTAATTTTTTCCTGAGCAGTGGACACTTTTAATGTTTAATTTTACTTTGTGTTTATTATTGTCTTTTGTAACATGTTCACTGCCTACATTTCGTTGTTTAGGTCCAAATATTGTTGAAAATCATTCCACTACAGTGTCCACACATAGACATGCAATCGAACCAAGGATTAAGGCAACTATAGTTCGTAACACAAAATGTTTTACAATTGCAAGATATTAGTAGAACAAGTTCTCTTCTTGGAAAGTCATTAATGAAATCGTTAAAATCAATATGTAATATAATATTAACTCATGGAGAATTCAGAGCACCTTAAATGAATGGGTATTAGGAGCAACTTCATATTTACGACTAGGTGAGGTCTTTAGAAGTTTTCTAGGATTGAACTACAACAACCATGAGCAGCTGTAGAGCCAATAGAAAGCCGTAAATCTACAACATAAGTAAACCCAAGAGATCTGTATCAGTTCGCACAACAGCAGAAGTATTATTACTTTGCACGTGCTCAATTGCAGCGGTTAGCATTAACGGTCCTGCTAGGACCGGCGGCGCGGTGTCCACTACTGTTTCACCGCTCTCTATGGAACCATATTTTAAACGGCAAGCGTTATCAGACCCATCATTTGAAAGCTAATTAAATTATCTATAAGTTTTGTTTGAAACATTTCTGCCCATGACGTAATGATTAGAAGCTGTAATTCGTTGAAGTTACTTTTTGTTTTTTGTAGTGACAGTTTACTGTATATGATTAAGTATTACGGTGAAACTGAGCTATCTACATAAAAAATGAATACAAGAGAATTCATTCATAATATTGTGAGGAGTACAATAAAAAAAAGATCACCCCGGTAACCTAATTAGTTTTCAAGCTGTAAGCACATAACCAGAGTACTGCTTTTTCAAGGTTGCTGAAGGGGCGGGGGAAAAAGCAAGAGGGGGAGGGGTCGGGACTTCGCGTTTTTCCAGTATATACTTTATGTGCTAACACCCTGCAAAAATTCAGCTTTCCCCTAATTAGTTGCGACACAAAACCTTCATTGACTGGGCTAGTAGAATACCGAGCGACTCCATCATCTACTATTGAAAGATGATGTGGTACTAATTATCAGAGCAAGAAGTATTGAGGATATTTAAAATAAAAGCAAGATCATTCGGACCGATAGTCAATGAGGAGAAGAAGAAGGTAATGGAACTAGCTAGAAAGGGAAAAGTAAGAAATAAAATTTCAGTTACTCAAGACAGGTGATACGAATTCAAAATGGTGAAAAATTTTGAATATTTGTTACTGTAACTATAAGGGTAGAAGAATAAAGGATTTGAATCCTTAAAGCTTGAATCCGATTTTACCAAACAGTGATGCGACAGGTAGTACTTTATGGAAGTGAATTATGAACCATGAACAATGCCTTACAGCGGAAATGGCAAATATGGGAAAGTAATGTGCTCAGACTAATTTTTAAGGGGTCAAAGATGAATATCATTGTTGGAGAAGGAGAACGAACATCGAGTCATGAAATATATGGAAATTCAGAAATTGTGAAGGTGGTACGGTCATATATTGCGGATGGAGGAGGAATAGAAAGCAAGAAAAATACTGGAGAGAAAGGAAGCAAGAAAAAAAGAGAAAGACCCTGGCGAAAATGGTTGAAAACAGTAAAAGGGGGCCACCAAAAGAGTCAGTAGACTTTTAAATTCTATTAGCCATTTCAGTTCTATGCCAGTTCTGTCCAATTTGAAAGTAGTATATATATATATATATATATATATATATATATATATATATATATATATATATATATATATATATATATATATATATATATATATATATATATATATATATATATATATATATATATATATATATATATATATATATATATATATATATATATATATATATATATATATATATATATATATATATATACAGTGGCGTAGACAGCTTTTTGCGATGGGGGGGGGATATGACTTTGTGTGAAATTCCATATGTTTTTCGTCTTAAGTTTTATTTGTTCATGAAATTAATCTTTCAGTACAAAATAAGCAGAAAAAATTTTTTTAGGCTTAACATCGCCTTGACGAATTAAATATTTCTTCCACACTTTCAACTAACGAGAACAGCAGGTGTGGCAGTAAACATTTTTCCGGTATGTCCGGAATTTAGTGGTTCAAAAATTAATCTGTTGGGTAATGACTTAGATTTAAGCCCACTGGCCGTTCGGAACCGGCGTTAAACTGTAGGTCCCTGGAGTTAATAAAAATAGTCTAGTCAACAAGTGCTTTTTTGTTCAACTTTTTTCAGCAGTTTCGGAAATATAAAAGCAAAGTGTTATTCGATTTGGAGTAGCATGTAGATGTTTTTTGAAAAAATTAAAAATTCGCAACCGAAAATTGTGAATGTTATAAACAATATACCTACTGAAAAAAAAGGGGATTGGCTTTTTGCCAATATTTCAAAAAATAATTGAGAATTTTGAAATCTGAAGAAAGATTCAAAAAGAAGAAGAAATTTTCCAATTTTTCAAAAAGAAAAACTTCCGGAACTGTAGAATCAATATTCATAATTTTCTCAGAGAGGTAAAAATACTGCTGACAAAGGGTAACTTCGTTTGAGCAAGTCACGCCCATTTAGGACACTTTAACAATAAACATTATTTAACCATATAAAAATTGAAAATTTACTGAATCGGTGAATGAATAATAATCCGGCGATAATAGAAATTTTTATTAGTTATGCAATAGTTAATTAACTATTTTTTGGTGCTTGAACATGAAATTTGTGATAACTGTTCAAGTATAGATCTGAGATTATTTCATTCTTAGAGCTATTAAAGTAAATCCCTGTTGAAAACACAAAAAATTTCATTTTTTCAGTTTTTTATCAACAATTTACGTAGTTTTGCAAAATTAAAATGAAATTTTTGTTTATGAATTCAATGGTTCGTTCTTTATTATCGGAAGTTACATGGAAGTGGTTGTTTTCAATGTTCATCTCCTATTGTGTAAAAAATTGTTATAAATAAATGCGTTGTCTATAAGAGAATCAGGAAAAAAAAATTATGATTAGAGTGTTCAATTTTGCAACTAAGTAAATTGTTAGTAGAAAACTAAAAAATCGAATTTTTGAACGTGGATCTATTCTGAGATCTTTCGAAACTAGCTCCAAGAAAGGAAAAGAATATGAGATTTATAGTTTAACAAATAATACACTTGCAATGTTCTTGTTCAAGCAGCAAAAAACTATTGCATGCGCGAAAAAAATCGATAAAAATTTGCTTTCGCTAGATTATTGTTCATCTACCTATCCAGTAAGAACCTGAAATTTTTCATTCCTTAATTTCCATATTTAATATAGTTAAATAATGTTTATTGTTGAAGTGTCCCAAATGGGCGTGACTTTCGCAAGCCAGATTACCTGTTTTCAGCCGTATTTTTACCCCTCTGAGAAAATTACAAATATTTATCCTACAGTTCCGGAAAATTTCTCATAGGAAATTTCCTCCTCTTTTTGTATCTTTATTCAGATATCAGAATATCTATTAGTTTTGGAGATATTTGAAAAAACAAACTGTTTTCTTTCAGTAAATTGTTTATCACTTTTACAATTTTCCCGAACGGAAGGTAATTTTTTTCAAAAACTATCACCATGCTATTTGCTCATATTCTTCCGAGACTGATGAAAAAAGTTGAACACAAAAGCACTTGTGAACTAGACTGTATTCTCATGATTAGTAAATCTTTCTCCAAGATTCATGATGTAGAAGTCCAGCCATCGCAAGAAAATTTTTACTAACTCGACAATTTTTTTAACTTCAAAATATTGTGGAGGAATCAAATTGACAATCAAATCCAAAATTTAGTCCTATTTTTCAAAGAGCTCATATTTCGATACCTACTCTACATTAAAAAATATTCGAAATATTAAATATTGATTAAAAATCCTCTATGAGCAGAAAAGACGCTCCTCGAATGTGCACAGGAATTTAATCGGTCACTATGACCAAAAAACGTGTTTGAAAGAGCTTAAATGACTGAAATGGAAAATTCGCACTTTTTCTCTTTCTAAATTTTATACTACCTATACTATTGAACAAAACTGCTTTATATATAATACTACACCATTAAAAAAAAGCTCGAGCACTTTTGTTTGATAGTAAGTATAGTATACAATTTAGAAAGAGAAGTGCGTGGAGATTTTGGTTGGCTTCTTCCTTTCGAAATGAAAACTTTCCATTAGAGCCATTTGAACTTTTTAAACACTTTTTTGCCCATAGTGACCGATTGAACTTACTAATTCAACATTGAATGAAATATGCTCAAAACTACTAGTGTCTTTATAATGTTAAAATTATGTCCATATATACATAATAGCAGAAGAGATGCTAGTGCTTAGTAAATTTCACGTAAAGCTACATAGATACGAAAACCTTTATTCAGTATTATTATAATTATCGTAGGCTCATGGGGGGGGATTGATCCCCTTAATCCCCCCCTATCTACGCCACTGTATATATATATATATATATATATATATATATATATATATATATATATATATATATATATATATATATATATATATATATATATATATATATATATATATATATATATATATATATATATATATATATATATATATATATATATATATATATATATATATATATATATATATATATATATATATATATATATATATATATATATATATATATATATATATATATTGTATATACCGCAGATGGAATTTCGAGAAAAAGTCTGTTAGTTCTCATTTTCCTAGAAGAATTAACCGTTAACATAACTTTTGCTCATTGAATTCTGTTCAAATTAATGAAGATGCTTTCAAAATAGCAACGAAATTTCTTGATGTAGTGCTTTCATATAGTTATCAAGAAAATTTATCAAATCATTCCAAATTAAGATCTCAATTTATGGTGCACTGAAATTGATAAAGAATTTCATGAATACTGGTTTTGTATTAGATGTGAGAAAGCTAATATATCTTCTGACGAAAATAACACTTCTACTCCTTCTGTGAAAAATAATGGAAAATTTTTTTTTCACTCTGTGATGACCGATCCAACTAGGAATTAATAATTCGAACATTCCTTGAAACGTACGGAAATTCATCTCTACAAACCAATTTCCAATCATGCTTTGGAGCCGGAGATACTGCGAAACGTTTTGGAGATATTGTATCCATCATAATCCCCAATTCCAATTCGCTCATCATCGACAATATTCGTTATTGCAATTTCACATAATATATTATAATTGGACCATATTTTGCAGAAATAGAGTAAATCAGCGCATAGGTAAATGGAGGATCAGCCGATTAATTATACAATGATGATGATGATTGCCTGCTCATTATGCTGGAATAGAAGTGGAATGGTTGAATCAGCAATTCAGAAAGAATAGGATCAGTTCCGTGCAGGAATTTAATTTTTAATTTAATTTAATTTAATTTAATTTACATATACATTCATGTTTAACAATTAGTCACTAATAAATTGAGAAAAAAAAAATAACAATAATAAAATCTAGGCACCTAGGCGCATGCACCTGTATGTGCTACAATATATAAAGAACAAAACAATATACGTTTACAATGTGAATTAAATAGTGACGATACATCTTTTGCATCAAACTAATTACACAATATCTCTAAATAAGTCTGAGTTTGTTGAAACATATTTTTTAGCTCTTAGTCGAAATATATGGAATTTGGTTATATTTTTTATATTTGTCGGTAACTTATTATGAATTTTGGGAGCAATTGTGGTAACGAATCGTTGACTAGCATCACGGTGACATGTTGGAGTGATTAAGCTATTATTTGACTTAGCTCTTGTGTTATGAGGATGTGTAGCAGTAGTTCTTAACAGTGGTTTTCTAAATATAAAAATACAACATGAGTATAAGTACAGTGTTCTTATGTTTATGATTTCATTATTGTAAAGGAGAGCTATCGGATAAAGAAATGGTTTTCTAAAAATCATTTTGACAATACGGTTTTGTATTACTCTAAGTGGCTGTAAGGTTGTATCATACGAACCTCCCCATACGATTATGCCATATCGGAGGATTGACTCTATAAGTGATTTATAAATAATTATTAACTGTTTGCGATTCATGAACTTTCTTAATTCATATAATTTGTGTATAAATCTTCGTAATTTGGTTATTAGAGATTGTATTTGCTCGTTCCATTTGAGGTTTTGGTCAATTATGATTCCTAGATATTTCGTTTTTTCAGACATACTTATTTCAAAGTTATTATTTATGTGTAGTTTAAATTCTGGTCGATTAACGTTTGTTATTGAAAATGCTATGAACGTTGTTTTGCTAATATTTAAGGAAAGTTTATGAAAATCTAGCCAGTTCTTTATTTTACTTATGCCCTGTTGGGCTTTAATTTTTACCTCTTCCCAAGTGTGATCATTAAAAACTATAACGGTATCATCTGCATATGAGATTGATGTTCCATTGACATGTATTTTTAATAAAGAGTTTATATACATTTAAGTAACATGTTAGAACAACTTAATAATGCTGCAAAAAAGATCGGCTTGAAAATGAACATCGCAAAGACCAACATAATAAGTAATACCGAGGAACAAATATATATAGATGGTACAAAACTGGAAAACGTGGAGGAGTATATATATTTGGGACATGTAATAAAAATAGGTAAAGAAAATCAAACGGCAGAGATTAAGCGAAGAATAAATCTAACCTGGGCGGGGTTCGGGAAAATGAACCATATATTCAGAAATAGCAGCATACCGATCAATCTTAAACGAAAAGTTTTCGATACCTGTATACTAACGATAGCGACCTATGGACTATAAACAATGGCAATGACAAGAAGGACAGCAAATCAATTGAGATTGATGCAAAGAGCGATGGAACGAGCGATGCTCGGAATCACTCTCAGAGACAGAAAAAGAAACGAAGATATCTGACAAAGAACTAAAGTCATGGATATAATAGAACGTACTGCAGAGCTGAAATGGCTATGGATAGGGCATGTGGCCCGGTAAGATCAAGCTAAATGGACAACCAAACAAACACACTGGCGACCAAGACAAACAAAGCGAAGCAGAAGAAGACCACAAAAAAGATGGCTTGATGATATCAAAAGACAGGCCGAAAACAAGCACAGGACAGGACAGCATGGAGAAATATGGAAGAGGCTTACGTCCAAGAGTGGATAAAGAGTGGCTGAAGAAGAAGAAGAAGGATCAGCTCATCCATTTCTATTGCTAGAAATATCTGAGAAAAAAATATATACTCGTATATATATATATATATATATATATATATATATATATATATATATATATATATATATATATATATATATATATATATATATATATATATATATATATATATATATATATATATATATATATATAATATATATATATATTTATATATATATGTACTTTTTGATAATTATTAGCAATAACAGGATTGGTGAATCTCAAAAACCCGATTTTATTAAAAAGTTAGCGTTTCGCCCCGACATTCGTAGATTTTTCAAAACTTTTTTTCAAAAATGTTTTGAAAAAGCCACGAATGTCGTGGCGAAACGTTCACTTTTTAATAAAATGGGGTTTTTGAGATTCACCAAGCCTGTTATTGCTAATAATATTTTTACTTTGGTGTCCGTAAAGTAACCAGTGAACGTTTTTCCAAATGACACTGACATTGACGTTAGTCGGGAACTGACAGACGTGTAGTTCAGTGTTACCCGTATTAAACAGGTTTTGGAGGTTAGAAAATATAAAGAATGCGTTCATAAATCCAATAATTCAAAACTGCCTCTGTTCTAAACTGCCCCCTCTCCCCTACATACAATTTTTGACTGAAATCGCTTAAAATTTTTGTAGTTGATACGATGAAAATTTTTTCAGTTTATAAGCATCCTACTAAAATGGGCAGTTATCAATGGAGAATATATTTTGTTTCAAAGTGCGTTATTGATTCAATTACCAATAGGAAACTGAAATAAATCCGACACCCTACTGCGTAGCACTAAGAATGATAAAACCCCTCGGCGCATGTGCATGTCGTAATGTCTGATAAGTCTATCGCAGATCATTTTTCCTCATGGTGACTATATCCGGAAATATATAGTAGGTATTTGAGATAAAATCAAAAATTTGAGTGAAATTCATAATTTTTACTAATTTTTTCATTTCTAGGTGGCCCCACGTCAATATTTCTTGAATATATTATATAAATTAAAACACTACACATTAAATGCTATCATTTTATTTCAATATTGTAAAAATCGGTTTAGGTTCAAGATTTATAGATAGCACCACATTTCTATAGACAAAAATTCTAAAAACGCTATAATTTTTTTTTCTTGGTGGGGAAAAATTTTTGAAAACACTTTTCTTATGAAATCATATGTGCTTTATCGATATCCGTTGGAATTTTTAAAATCGGACCAGCTACTAACTTTTTGTCGTGATACTATAACCTCTTAGCTTTGCCTCGGGGTAATAAAGAGTTGCCCCCTTCAAAAATAATGTTTCTGTTTATCCAACAATTTTTTGTCTGAATAAATTTCTACCTTCATTTTTCTGGATCTTATATTTGGAACATACAATTTCAGTTTAGTATTTATTGGATTTTGTTACATTCATTTCACGTAGCTGGAAATGTTTAGAATTCGAAATGAATTGCTGTTCAATATGTTTCATAAAAATTCAACACGATAAATTCTCTATAGAAAACTTCCTAATATGAGGTTTTCATCACAGCTACATAGAGGCATACGTTCATCAGGAATACATGAAAACTTCATTGCAATCATTCAAAGGATATTCGTCAATGATTCATAAAAATTCCGTCCCCTAGCTCGAGAACTTTTCCCTCTTATAAAACTTCGCAAATCAGGTTTTCTTTAATGTAGAATTCGATATCATTTCGCACGAACAAATCTTTAGCATAATAGGTAAGTAAAAAACTTAAAATTAAAACTAAATAAATTGTTATCATTGATTTTTCTTCAATCTTCGCGTAGAAATTGAAGCAAAAAAAATAATTAAATATAAATTATTATTTCTTTTTCAGTTAGGTACTCTTTTATTTCATTCTTATAATATGTTTATATCATATTTTCGTTCGACAAAAAATGTAATATTTCATGGAACATTGAGATATTCAGTATCAGTTTTTTTTTTAGAGTAGACCATGTTGATTTGCAGTGAATGCAAATAATCAACTATGTTGATCGAAATAACCATGTGTATTGATAAAAATAATCAACTTGTATGTTGTACCTCTTCTTTCAGTATTTCTTTCATTAAAGCGGTAGAGAAAGCATTGTGTTTTGAGATGAGTATCTAAATGTAAATACTGTTGAGATTACTTCAAACTCAAATAAAGAATTCACTTTATTTTTCATCTTATCTCTTGTTGCATTCATTTTCTCCTCTGCAACTTATCTGAAAATTGAAAAATTATTTATGGTTTTCACAAAAAACTTTCATCAAACTATATATTGGTTAATTTTAGGTCATATTTTTCAGCTCAAAATAGTCTCTATATAAAAATATTGAAATGATTTCAGTAAACTGGAAACGATTAATTTTAATTAACATGAATTTATTTTATCAATAATCGTTTCTCCTCACAGAAAAAACTAAAACATCTAGAAAAGTCTCATTATATTAAATTTTTGCAACGGTTTTATCCGAACGGAAAAATAGATAATGAGGCTGAAGAAAAAGAAGTGAATGAAAACTCGAGAATATCATGACACCTTATAGCACTTTCACAGATAGCATATTCTGGAAAATAACACGCATATTCTCAGAGCAAGACATGACAGCAGGCAATTTGGCTTTTATCGATAGTTCGGTGAACTCAGATGTCTCCTTCGGTGATAATATCGTTAGATAACCTCAACCACACAGACGATGAGAAGTTGATTGAAAAATTCGAATCACCTCCTTCAACGAAAGGTTAATAAAGGACAATCTTAAATGCTCTTTGAGATCGTCAACGTGAACAAAATGTTTTATCGTCAACAATCAGGTCTGCTAATATCAGATAGTACCTATATACTGTAGGTGTTGCGATATACTGAAAGGGATGGTATAGGGTTGCCAGCTAATATTTTTTATTGTAGTGGATTTATTATTAGAAATGATAGGACTGACGGAATGAAAGGACGTGATGTGATTTTCAATAAAACGCTCTGTTATGGTCTGTAGAGATTGTTATTAATAAAACCCACTATTTTAATACGAAACAAAAATAAGTTATCAAAAAAATCAAATAAGTAATTATACGTATCATATGACAAAGACAAGATCCCATTTTTTTTACAGTATATTTAGGATTTCTTCTTGCTGCTTTGAGAACTTGTTCATTTTCTATAATAAAATTGTGAAATTATTTGCATTTCATGTTGAAGTTCGACTTCATTTGTAATTCCGCTTTCACAGTATCAATATCTAGTTTATTACGGTTTTTAGTCCAAGTGTTCGTATATGAGGAAAAAATCCTTTCAGCTTGGGCATTAGACACTGGAAACAGCAAATACGAAATGAATTATTTTTAACAGATACTTGTTTTCAGCGGTTGATTTTAGAATCTGAATCCATGTCTGAACCCATGTTTTTACACCTCTTCTCTTCTATTATTTTCATCAAGAGAGGCTTAATTGTACAGTTACTGTACAATTAAGCCTCTCTTGATGAAAATAATAAAATATCTAAATTGATATTGGGTATCTGTAGCTTTGACACAATATTGCACAAACCCTGGTATTTAAGTTGTTTCGTCAGCATTAACGGCTGCAAATAATAGAAATTACTATTTTCGGAAAAATCAAAGCGTGTTTCCAGATATGTCAGCACATTTCGATACCACTCCAAAAATATAGTAGAGTATTTTTCAGCCATAGAAGTGGACACTTTTTGAGAAGTTTGCTGGACTGTCATCCCAGAAAAAACGTCTTCGATTCTTTGTCTAATTTTTTGTATCAAACTATTCATTATTTTGTACACATTGCACATTAATGTGTTTTTGACAAAACTCAAATATAATTCGGCTTCTAATAACTTCGTACCTGCTATATTTGTCACATAATATTTCAAAATATGGTTGGTGGCATCAGATGCTTTAAAAAAATATGCTTGAATCACGGAAAGATTCAAGCCATCGTGTCACGTGCTTCAGCAGAGGGCATATTCGATGTCTACAAAGTCAAACATTTCCTTAGGCTCACTGGTCCATTTCGCATGGCTTGAAAAATATGTAAAAGTCTTTGTCACAAAGCTTTCAATATCAATCTCCATCTTCCCAATAGCGTATTTTATGGTGTTGTGAACTAAATGAGCCAAACATCTAGCTTCGAGTATAGGATCATTCTCATTCTTGTGTAAACCGAATTAAAGTTCACGTTAGCATTGTCAGCCAAGTAACTGAAAATGTTTTCAATTTTTAAATTATATTCGACTAGTTTACCTTTTAAATTGACGAATATGTCATTGGATGTTTCTTTAGCATCTTCGCAGAAGTCCAAAAGATAATGCTTCAAACCGTCATCTAGAGTAAAATATCTTATAACCAGTAGAAACATTTTTATGTTACCGTGATTAGAAGCATCGGTTCCTATTGAGTAAAATATATCATGGTCAACTTACTGCCTTACCGCTGGTGTAATAGGCAAAGGAGCCAGTAAAACATGCTATTTTGGTAGATTTCGTTCTTCCAATTGCGTGTCCCCGGCAATTTTTGAATCCGGATAAACGAAAGGAGCTAATTTGCTCGTACAGTCCAGAGAGAGAGCATTGAATGTCCGTGTACAACGTTATGGTATACATTTGTCAGCTCGACAGCAGCAACTTTCTTTGTATGAACACTGGATGATGGAAATGCCGTTTATAATAGTTTATATTGAGTTCAGATATATCTTATATAATTTTCTATTGATTTTCAAATGTTAACGTCCTTCCTTATTGCTTTCAGATTTCAGGAAATTGGACTGAATGAAGTATTCATAGTATTTGATAAGTAGTACGCAGTTTCAGCAATTTGTTGATTTTTTATGAGTCAATAACAAATCTGTATTTGTTAACTTTAATAGTGTATTAAATGCATGCTATGAAGTTGAAAACTATTTTTAATTCATATCTGTTTGGTTTCATGGTTTTTCTGTATATTTATTACAGTAGGTATATTTTATTTTATGAGTAACTCTCGGGAAAAGAAGGGGCTTATAAAACGTCTCAAGCGCCTCGAGATAATTTCAACTAATGGGATTTATGCTGGATATGGAAATTTCATATATTTACGCTTCAGTTTAAGAAAGTCCTGTTTTAGTTCGTTGTCCAGGCCGTTGGAATGTGCACGGCTAATTATTGTGTATTACCTGCAAACCTTGTTTGATAATGTGGATTGCAAGGATTATGGTCCTGGCAGAATTATAAAGACAAAAATCCGGACATCCTACTGCGTAGCACTCGAAATGATAAAAACCCCTCGGCGCATGTGCATGTCGTAATGCCTATCTAAAAAACGCTATATTTTTTTATTCTTCGTGGCGAAAAATTGAGAAAAAAATTCCTTCATGAAATCATTTGTGTTTTATCGATATCCGTTGGAATTTTTAAAATCGGACGAGATCCCAACTTTTTGTCGTGAGACTATAACGCCTTTAGCTTCGCCTCGGGGTAATAATTGCAGAACACCTGTATTGTAAAATATATGTCACAGAGACATAAGTCGACAAACTTCCTTCGATATTCAAGTAAATGAAGCTGAGTTGAAAATTACTGATGATCTATAAGCCCCAGTGCTATATTCTCAATTGAGTCAAGCAAATGCAAGGAGTGCATAGATGCAGAACTTCAAGCATGGAAGCAGTATTCTAATGCTACACGAACTTGTACCTTGTGAAGCAAAAATATCTGCTCAGATTTAAACAGATTTTCAGCCCGAAAAAGATAATTAAGCTTCTGTGTAACTGACTTAGCAATAGTGTAGACATGTTCGTGCCAGATTAAATTGGAAATAAAGCCAATTCCCAAGGTATGATGTTTATTGGTTGACTTAATGTGGTTTTCTAATAGGAATTGATGTATTAATGTATCTATGTAAGAAATTCATCTTGATAATCTGGTAACCTGTGTCTTGGTGAAAGCTACTAAATTATCAGATCCCCAACTTGAAATGATCATAATATCGCTATTTATAGATTCAGCTTACGCAACACGTTGATGGCCAGATGTTTAAGCACTGACTATAAGCTGAGATGTATTAGGCCGCCTGTTAGTGGTTGTTGCTGTTATAGTTTTATCGTCAGCGAGCCCACAATCTTTAGTCAAATTCAGGAGATCATTCATATGTATAAGAAAATGCGTCGGTGATAAGATACACCTTTGAAGCACAGCAGCGGTTACAGTAACTAAATCTTAGCTTGAACCATCAACCGCAACATGTATTTGCTTTTTATTGGTCTAGTATTCGATCAAGCTGCATAGAAGTTCGGAAAAAACTAGCGATCCAAGCTTCGATAGCAGTGCTTTGTTCCAAACTCAGTCGAAGGTTCTAGAGATATCTATGATAATCCATACTTTTCGATAATGCTTGTCCATAGGTGAGTAGGTCACCTGTTGAACGACAATGTCGAAATCCATAATGATGTCATAAAATTATGTGATCGATATGTCACAATGTGAATTGCTGGCAGATACCTGGTTTGGTGGTATATCACTGGCCGACAGACGGGCAGTAATCTGTCTTTCTCCATATGTTTGCAATTCTCAATAATATTCCATTCAACTTAAAGAAAGTAAATATTTCAATCGGTTAGTGTACTTTTCTTGAAAGGTACTGTATTAGTGTTAGTGATATTAGCATGTCCAGACTGTATATCCTTTTACAATTTATCTCTATGTTGATGATATCAGTAGATGTAATCTACTTCAACACGAAATATGCCTTACCGAAGTATCAGTTATTTCTAAAATGAACGTATAGAAGTCGGAGAAATCAAAATAGATGCATGTGGCAAGCGCTCATACTAGAACATTCAGCTATGCATATTTTATCAAAGGAATATTCAAATCGAAAGATGTTTCAAGTACGAAAGAAATATTTCTCAGGAAAAATTTGTGTTCTCTTCTTAGCTGTTTTATTTCTGTACAACACAAAGTGATGTTCTCCGAATTTTTTCCGGATATTTTCCTGATGACATCCTGATTTTATCTTTCCCCGAATTCAATCACGAGTTTATAGACACCGCAAAGTTTTGGTTCTAGTTATACACGCCCCTTGACATTATGTTATACTTCTTAGTGTAGTTGCATTCCTCTTCACATTCCTGGCAACGTGATCCACTACTCGTACCATTTATCTCTCCTAAATTTTCTCTCGCTCTCAGAATATTATTCTATATACGGGGGAAATAAGATCAAAATGACCAATTTTCAACGGCCTGGTAGACCAAGATGACTACTCTTCAGTTGGCTGTAACTCACAAGGTTGATGTAGCAGTATACGAGAAACCTGCGTCGCTCAGTTCTACGTTTTTTGATTCTATCCTAACAAAATGCTTATCATTTTTTTATATTTTCCTGAAAAGTACCCATAAAAGTAGATTTTTGGACCCAGCATCTGGGAGTTAAAGCTGTAAATTCAATAACTTGAAATTATTATTCAGTTTCACTGTATACGAGTAAAACATTCTATATATAATTTTAGTTCAATAGTCAATATAGTGTAGTACTATTGCCTGCAATGCCTAGAATTATTTCTAATTGGAATTTCAAAACTGCTACTTGATGAAGGTGGCAAGAGATGAAGCAAATTATTCCTCACGTACAATCTTCAATAGTAAATAATCAATTAACGTATTCACACATTTTGACGAATAGTCTTTTCAAACTCCTCTTATCCTATGCAGGTATGCTAAAGAAGAACTAAAAATTAAAATGTCCTTGTTTACGAAATAAATTATTTCCAAGAGTGACATTTGATATTTTACATTATAAGAACGAAGGAAGCGCATATGATCTACATACAAGAAAATAACTAACAAAGTTTATTTTAATATCAAAATATAGAAACTAAAAGAATCGCACAATAACATTAAAAAAACATTCATATGTAATTTAGGGTGCTTTATGTAAATAAGTATGAAACTTCGCATTGAAATAAGAGTAACAGAAAGAATTACTGTATTTTACTATTCCAATAAAGTTTTTATAGTTCACAAACGATTTTCATAATTAGTTTTTTTTTATTTTTCTTCATTTAGTAGATAATAAAAGTAAACGAGTTTCGATTCCATCAAGCTCTCAAGCCAATTTAGCCAATCCAAGTTCTAACTATAGACATCGGAAATGACCCAATAAAGAAAAGACCCTGAATGAGACATGAAATAAGTTCAGTCAATAACAATTTCTCTTTGAGATACTGTTCTGTTTAAACTAATGTAAACAACTAACGAGACTGGAGTGCTGAATTAACAGGGAAAAAAATGTTGTGTGCTCAATTTCTTCATATTTGACTTGTTTATTATTTCCACATATAACACTACAAATCTTCCTACATGTTTCACATTTTTCAGAATACGACTACATTTATTCCATACAAATAATTCATCTGGAAAAGTATAATAAACACAGTGATCTTTTTTATGTCTTTCGATTTTTGTTGTTTTTAATTTTTCTCTAGAAAGTTTTGTGGGAAAGAGAATCAACTTCAATCGTTCAATAATAAATTTGATTCATCACATTTCAGTCACTATTATTCAACATCAATCAATCAAAATACGTTTATCAATCTTTCTGGTGACGGGGTACATTATTGTTTTCTAGCTAAACCATTTAATTTTTGGGAAGTTATAAAATTTTGCAACCTTCTTCAACCCTGGCTATTATTCATGTATATGAAAATATATATATATATATATATATATATATATATATATATATAAATATATAGATAAATATAAATATATAAATATAAATATATATATATATATATATATATATATATATAAATATATATATATATATATATATATATATATATATATATATATATATATATAATCTCTTGATAATTATTAGCAATAACAGGCTGGTTGAATCTTAAAAAACTCGATTTTATTAAAAAGTTGACGTTTCACTACGACATTCGTAGTTTTTCAAAACTTTTGAAAAAATTGAAATTTCTATGACATTTATTGATTTGAAAAAATTTGAATAGACAAAGACTACTTTGTCTTGCTAAAATTTTTTTCGAATGTGGTTATTTATTACGTGCTATTCAGTCTAATATCAACATTCAAAATTGTTATCATTAGATGGCAAGGGAAACCACAGAAACATTTACCTACGTAATGTTCGAAAATAAAAATAATAGGGGACTATTCATCTAACAACAAAGAAATTAGTCGCAGGAAAATATTAAAAAAGTAGAGCCGAATTATCGGTATAGAACGTTTATATGGAAGCAGCCGTTGACACGTGTTTCGGACTCTTTGGTCCTCATCAGAACGGCGTAGCAAAGCATTGGATTGAAAATTTGGAGATGAAAATAGTACAACAAATAAAAACCTCTGCTACGGAAGACAATCACACCTTTGTGGACTATTGTTTGAACTCTCCGGTTTGGGAAATTTGGTCAAACTCTGTTACGGAGGCGATTAATGCCAACCGCGAGATCTCAGAACGAGTAAATAAACAATAATAAAGAAATTAGTCGCGGGAAAATATTAAATAAGTAGAGCAAAATTATCGGTATAGCCCGTTTATATGGAAGTAGCCGTTTTTAATGAAATTTTTATTTAGAATTTCAAATCTTTTAAAAAAGGTACTCACAATCTAGAACAATGTTTGAAACTCTCAGCTTAAGTTTGGGATCATTGCCATATTTTCAGCTTGCAATATTTAATTATTTATTCGAATTGTTGTTGCCTGTGATCTATTTTTAATCTCTTGATAATTATTAGCAATAACAGGCTGGTTGAATCTTAAAAAACTCGATTTTATTAAAAAGTTGACGTTTCACTACGACATTCGT
Organism: Cynegetis impunctata; assembly: GCA_030704885.1. NCBI lineage: Eukaryota > Metazoa > Arthropoda > Insecta > Coleoptera > Coccinellidae > Cynegetis > Cynegetis impunctata. The sequence goes on from JARQZK010003613.1 coordinate 401,435, forward strand.
AGTTTTTCAAAACTTTTGAAAAAATTGAAATTTCTATGACATTTATTGATTTGAAAAAATTTGAATAGACAAAGACTACTTTGTCTTGCTAAAATCGAGTTTTTTAAGATTCAGCCAGCCTGTTATTGCTAATAATTATTAAGAGATTAAAAATAGATCACAGGCAACAACAATTCGAATAAATAATTATATATATATATATATATATATATATATATATATATATATATATATATATATATATATATATATATATCAGTTCAGTGTATTCACTTCGACCATGAAGAGCTACCTGAAGATGGCAAATGTGATTTTGCCAAAACGTCGAGCTGATGTTTCAACGAGGACGAAGCACATACGCGAATACAAATAATAACTTTATAAAGAAATAAAAACCTAACCTTTCACAGGTTGAAATAAAAATCTATTGAGTAAACGCGTTTCGTCATAACATTCACTTCATCTCAAGTCAATGTTATGACGAAACGCGTTTACTCAATAGATTTTTATTTCAACCTATGAAAAGCTAGTTTTTTTAATTTCTTTATGAAGTTATGAATATGAACTTCCACCAAGTAATTGCCATTTCCATTCATCGAATACAAATCCGGAAAACTAGACAACCATATATATATATATATATATATATATATATATATATATATATATATATATATATATATATATATATATATATATATATATATATATATATGAATTCTTGATTTTTACCTGTTTATCGTATTCATTCCAAGAGATATCAATTATTGGTATAACAGGTTTATTTCGAACATTACATTTTAAAATTAAAATTCATTGGACGTTTCAATGGAGTTTCCATCTTCATCAGCAGAATGTTCGTCGGTAGTTGTCACAATACTATTGTGACAACTACCGACGAACATTCTGCTGATGAAGATGGAAACTCCATTGAAACGTCCAATGAATTTTAATTTTAAAATGTAATGTTCGAAATAAACCTGTTATACCAATAATTGATATCTCTTGGAATATATATATATATATATATATATATATATATATATATATATATACAGAGCCTTAAAAGCTATTTACAACTTGCCTCACAGAACTTCCACAAAAGAATTATATAACATTGTCTACCTACCGAACATTAAACAAATGAAAAAAATCGAGGACTCAAAATTGATACATAAAATAGAAAACAAACTACTGAAAGTGAATATTTGAATATTTCGCTCAAAAAAAGGGTAGAAGTACATGATCACTATACGAGATACAACCTAAACTGCGAACTGAAGAAGATAAGAACAAACAAAGCATTACACTCCCCCATCTACCAGGCTACTACCTCCTACAATGAACTACCTACCCAAATAAAAGAAGAAAAAGATATGAAAAAATTTACCAAAAAGCTCAGGGAACATATTATGGATAGGTCGTCAGCGCAGTAACATCTATCAACTCACCTTTAACTCACACATCTATTATTTTAAATTATTTTGTACCTTACAAAAATATCATCTATGTTAACATCAAATATGATGATTTGTAGATTTATCTGAATAAAATAAAAATGAAATATATATATATATATATATATATATATATATATATATACATATATATATATATATATATATATATATATATATATATATATATAAATATAATTGCACAATGCAGAATGCAATCCCGACACCAACAAGCGAAGTATGATACAGTTAACTTTTGTTTCTCACATTTTCTCTCGAGCGTTGTAAGTTCAACATTCGTTGAACTTTGTCGAAACTTCGTAGGATCTCTTAACCATCATATCAGATAAAGGCACTTACGAACATTTCTCCCGTCATTCGTTCTCTGAAAAGCTCAAAACTTTTTAACTGAATTACTTATGGTATTGAATTCACGATATATTGTTTCTTCGTTCAGTGGATTCGTGAAAATCAGATATACAACTTCAACATGAAAAAAAAAAAAAAAATATATATATATATATATATATATATATATATATAGGTATATTATATATATATATATATATATATATATATATATATATATATATATATATATATATATATATATATATATATATATATGTATATATATATATATATATATATATATATATATATATATATATATATATATATATATATATATATATATATATAGTGCCATTAAATAACATGATGTTGATCATTTAAATACGATTGTACTGATGTTAATATGTCTTCTCGAAATTCCTGATATTTCTGAAATTGAAAAATTCACGAGTTTTGTAACAAAACGTTAACATATCAATAAAATAATGTTTAAATCAATGAATGATTTAACAAAGAGTACCAAAGCAGTCAATAAACAGAACACGCAAAAACCATATTTTAACGAGATAAAAAAAGAAGGGCAATAAAACAACTGAAATCAAGAAACTTCACTGTAGTAGACAACATCTTTCTGGAATTTTTTTCGGAAGAATATCCACAAACAACTGCTACTCTTGTACATTCGCTTATCATAGACTGTTGGTACAGTGAAAACATACTAGATGAATGTAAAGTGGAAATTATTATGAAGCTACCAGAAGTAAGGGCTTTGAGCTGTTATTATAACTAAAGAGGTATTACCCTACAAAATGTGGTCAATAACATCGTACACACCCGACTCATTGAAAAAATTGAAGCAAAACTCCGACAAGAGCAAGCAGGTTCTAGCCCACACTGTGAGTTATCAATGAGCAAGAAAACGAATTGAAATCGCCAATTTCTCTAGTTTTTATTGACTTTCTAAAGGCTTTTGCCTCCATATTTAATCTCTTCGTATATCAAGCACTACAACACGAATGCGTACCTACACAATCATCATCATTAAAAATCCATTTGAAATAATGCTAGCTAAAAATTTTTACAATATAGATCTACAAACTGAATCTACGTTAAAAATGGTGTAAGCCAAGGCTGTGTCGTCCTGTCATAGTTACTATTCAACGGTATCCAGAATACAATACTGAAAAAAGCCTTCACTATACCTAAAGACATTAGAGCATCAGACAGTTGGTAAATTCTGAATTTTAAAATAGCTAAAACTGAAGAAATAAGCAACAAAACAATCAATCCCTATTGCTGAACAACACCATTATCGAGAGACCTCATAAATTCACATATTTACGCAGTAAAATAGATTAAACTTGAAGAATAGAAAGTGATATCTCGAGTGGAATTCGGAAAGCACAAGTAGCTTTTTCATCGCTAAGAAAGATTAATGAAATCTACGAAGCACCTACAAGAGTTTATGGAGCTATCTCTAAAGAGAGCTGGAGTTTTCAGAGCAGTGTCCCTAAAGGCGCAATTCCACTGGGGTAACATAAAGCAACATGCAACATGCGACAATGACGCCTCCACATTTTGACGGTGTTGCCTAGACACACGCGTCAGTTCTCGACAAGATTCAGCGTGTCGAACAGTGTCGGCTTTTATCCGATAGTCTTCTGTTCGGTGCGACTTGTATCCTGCGGGTGGAATATTGACGAAAACTACTTTGTTTATTGAAGATTATCATAATTCTCCGGAATTATGGAATAATAAAATATCAGATAGCCGGAACAGATACATAATTGAAGGATAGCTACCGCTGGTAGCCAAATATCTTAATGTTACTGATCAACTAACACGAGATGGTATTGCTTCAAGAAAGTTGGTATCAGGTCTTGTGAGATCTTCCTTGATGTGTATTCAAAACCTTCTTGGCTCATTCGAGTAAAATTTCGAAGCAGAGCTTTATCATCGGCAATCGTTTTTTTGTATAACTCTTTCTGAGCTCGTTGACCACCAACAAATAATTGTCTCCTAACACCTCCTTGGCTTTCTTCTTTTCGTTTTTCTTTTCAAGCTTTTACCCAATATGCAGCAGTCATATCCTTGTGTAAAGACATGATTCCTCAAACTGAAGTTGCCTCTATTGAATTGATATAGATGCATGCCACAAACATATGCTACAAAGCGCATGCGACAGTGAGCGACAAGTTGTTCGTTCGACATTTTTTAAATTTGTGCGGCATAGTCGCACAACTACAAATAGGAAACACAAGACGACGTGTAGCTTGTTGCCTGATGTTGGCCCAGTGGAATTGCGCCTTAAAACGAAAGTTCTACCCTGTTGTGACTATGGGATGGTCAGAGTACAACACACAGGGTAGAACCTTCATTTTAGGGACACTGCTCTAGGAACTCCAGCTCTATACTACAGTATCTAACACCAGGGTAGGTTTTTGAGATATAAACAAATGGTTTCTTCTTGTCGTGCACCTATTCTACAAAGTTTAGCTACCTTCATTGATAATTTCAATTTTTCGTATCATAATATCAACTATCAACTATACAAAACGAATGATTATGATACACTAGGCAGAAAATTCATTGAATCATATAACTCGCAGAATTTAGGATAGATGGCCGAAAAGAGCAATCTCGGTTAATCCGACGTAAAGCAGATTGCGTCATTTATTATTTCAAACACTGTATTTAAACAGATATTTGAAGGGCATATTGGACCATTCTGTTTTATAATGGGAACAATTATGCTCCCTCTGTGTATTTATGTTTCATTTTGGAACACTAATTGAGACGATTAAATTTAGTTTATTAAATTAGATACGAACGAAATTAATATGGCGAACCAAAGAAAAACAATATCTTCTTCCATGTGTTCATGACGTGAAATAACTTGAACTAAGTTTGAATGACTAAAAAGATGCCTAAAACAGACGCTAATGGTATAGCTATATTCAAATAAATATATTTTAAGTATAAAATTAATTCTTATTCTAAATTTGTTTTCTCCTCTTAGCTGTTTTCTTTCTGTGCAACACTGATTAAGAAAGAAACAAGAAAATTCTGATGATATCTAGATGTGTTTCATAGTTCTCGACATTTAATCACGTTAATGTTCTAGTTGAATTACTCTTGAAATTCCTCCCCTTCGTACCATTTCTCTCGCCCACAATTATCTCATACTCCCTGTCTAAACTCGTTTGAGGGTGGTCTGAAAAGATATCGACCTAATAAAAGACATTTTTTGTTCACACAGTTCACACTGTTTCGCAGCGATCTCTTTCACCCCTCCTCAAAGTACTCGGCTTCTTTTTCTGTGAAAAAATTGAATCTCCATCCTCAAAAACAGGTCGCTTGAGGTGAGTAAGGTTAAGCAGAGTAAACAGTAATTTACGGATGTTTGCCATGGTAACCAGTGAGGTGTGAGACTGCTAAATTTATTGTCTTGGTGAAACAGAAATTTATTTTTCTGCAAATGTGGTCGTTTTTCCACAGTTTCTGCATTCAGCTTGTCGAGTTATGATTCGTATTATGCTCCTGTGATGGTTTTTACCGTTTGAAGATAATCGATTGAGAAAAGTACACGACTATCCCAAAAAGCAGTAACCATAACTTTCCCAGCAGAAAAAAGAGTTCTTACTTTTTTTGAAGTCTAAATCTTGATTCTACATGTGACAAACATGTTCTTTGGACATATTCATAACCTCTGCTATCTTCCCAGTTTAATTCGACGGCCGATTAACACCATTTGTTGAGCTTTAATGATGTTATCGTCAGTGGTTGCAGTTTCTGGACTTTTTGAACGTTAATCCTCTCTCAATCTGGTATGGCCATATTTAAATTCATCTAGCCAAAATTTCTAGGTGGTGAATGATGCTACAGAGATCCCGTTCACTGTGTCCAACTGATCTTCGATTTACGTAGGCGTATTTACTTTCAAAAACAAATATTTAATGGCAGCTCGATAAGTACTCGATTTATTACATTTTCACAAAAACACATCGACTCTCTCATACGATTGTCAAACAACTGCGTAGTTCTAGTACAACCTGTATAATGTTTTGGAGAAATAAGAAGAACTAGAAGAAAGATACGTGTTTGAAGCTGTCAATCTCAATATCTGTTAGGTACGTTATATGAATGGTTTGTATAGGTAAATATGAAATGAATTATGTTTACTTTCACTTAGTACACTTGAATCTCTCGTAAATTTATATATTCTCAAATAATACGTTAATTTTGAGATTACTGTTTTTTTTTTCAATCTGTAAAATTCATGTATTTTGTTTTCTTCCATCTTTAAACCTTTCAGCTTTCCTCTGAATAATAGCAATTTATCTGAGATACTACACAATTTCTTCAAGGGCTGATAATTTCCCACTTTACCCTACTGATATATTGAATTTATTGAAAAAAAAATGATTTTGTATACACTGCTTCAATTTTGTCTACAATAAAATTTATATACAACATTCGACAGTTGCCAAGACTGTTTACTTCCGATAGTCAGTCTCAGGCTTAATAAAAGATAAATATTAAAAATAACTTCACTCAAATTTACACGATTTCATAATAAATTGTACAAATGCCTGGTGCCCAATAATCTAAATATTCTCATCTCATTTTTTCATAAAAAATCTAACTTTGTTCGAAAAGTTTCGTCTTAAAAACAAGGGGCCAAAAGAACTCTCGAAAAAGGTTCATTACACTGGAAGCGTTCAGGACTGTCAGGAAAGCTGATTCAACTGCTTAGCAAGAAGGTAAACTTTTCCTACTTTTTATGCGGAAATGGAACACAGTTCGCATCTAATAAGACTTTCCTAGAAAAAATTTTGCTGAATGAATATTATTCGAGATTCAAGTTGAAAGTTAGCGTTTCACATGGACGTACATATAGTTATATATCTATATACCGGGTGTAAATGAGTGATGGGCTACCTCTTTAACTTTTTACGGATTCTTCGATTTTTTTGAAAATTCGGTACCTAGTTTATCTCGGACATAACTTTGAATTTTTTGACATACGAAATCAATATGTCTGACTTCCGGTTTCACTGAAAATGATACAAAAATTAAGAATTCAAATGGAACAGCCTATATATTTTACATATTTTAATTCTGAGGCTTCAAATAATTACATGTGTCAAATGTCAATTCTAGCGATGTTTCAATTTTGTTTTTTATTTTATTTTTTTTATCGTAGATGGCTGCGACGTCGTCTAAATCATAGATAATTAACTTAGAATATCGCCCAAAGTAATAATTTTTCTAAAACCTCATTTACTTGAAGGTTGTTAACGATTAAGTTCTTTGTCGAACCAAAACTAAGTTTTTTAAATAGTAATATACATGGGCTACCCAGTATATTAAAAAGCTCTTTCAAATTCCTTCAGAATGATTAACATATCAGTTTTCTTAATTTCTAAATATCGAAGTAATTATTAATACTCTTATTTTTGTTAACGCCCTTTGCTCCTGTAACCGACCCTGTTTGCGAAAACGGAAGTCAGCCATATTAGTTTGGTATGGGAAAAAATTCTAAATTATGTCTGAGATAAACCATCCAAATTTCAATAAAATCCAAGAACCTGTCAAAAAGTTAATGGAGTGGCCCATGACTCATTTACACCTGGTATATATATATATATATATATATATATATATATATATTTATATATATTTTATATATATATATATATATATTTATATTTATATATATATATATATATATATATATATACCTATGTATATAATATATATATATATATATATATAATATATATATATATATATATATATATATATATATATATATATATATATATATATATATATATTTGAGTTAGGTTTTCTTGCACTGTATAATACTATCTTTGGTTTTCTTGTTCTTGAGTTTCTAGTGCTTATTGAAATATAGATGAAAGTATCTGTTATTAAAAATTTTTCGTTTACTTCTTAGACATACACGTGTTTCGGTCTGGTTTGACCTTTTTCAATGTCTTCAACTTTGTACTACAAATTAATATAAACATTACAGCTCCATTGCTTAAAAGATAATAGATTCTTACCTATCTTATATATAATTATGTTCTTTAATAAATTTTAATATTACATTCCAGATTGATTGACCGAACAGGTTATCTTATTTATTATGATTTTGGTGTTCTGTTCTGTGATCATGTCTTTTTCTTTTGTTTTGAATTCAGGTCTTTGTTCTCTTGCTTGTCTGTAGTTGTGAGTGGTATGTGTTAGGTTCGATAGATGGCGTCACCGTTCTATGATATTCTTGTAAACTTTAGCTAAATTGTTCGTGTCTGTTTTGTCGTTTATCGCATTGTCATGTGTTTGGATATTTATCATCTCCAGGATTTTTCTTTTTTTATAGTTCTTTTCTCTTTCTAGTATTTGGTAGTTTTCAAAGTCATATTCGTGGTTTAATTCTTGTTCATGTTTTTTCAACGCAGTTACATTTTTCTATAAATTTTTAATAACAGATACTTTCATCTATATTTCAATAAGCACTAAAAACTCAAGAACAAGAAACCCAAAGATATATATATATATATATATATATATATATATATATAAATATATATCTTTATATATATATAATCACATATATATATATATATATATATATATATATATATATATATATATATATATATATATATACATATATATATATATATTGAAAAAATTATGCATATTTAAAAGTGAATAATATTCAGTGAATATTTCATTTTTCCTCAGTTATTTTTCAGTTATCACGATGTTGTAAAATCAGTAAAGAAGTGAGATTAAAGCATCTGCCACTATTCCAACAAGACGAAAAGAGATGTGACTGAATTGGATCCGAGATTATACAATTATACCTATATATTTTAAGTTCATCGTCATGTTATGGGTTCTCCGCGAAATTCGTCTTTTCAATTAAAGCATTCCATTGCGATTGCGTGCTATAAGAATTTTCATTTCATTTTTTCATCCATAAAATGATGGCATTATTTTATATTGCTCTAGAAATTGATTTTTATACCGGATGTTACAATTATGTTCTCAAACTATCCGAAAATAGTTTCGAAACTAAGGAGTAGGAATTCAGTTTACTTATTAACATATTCGAAATTTAGCTCCATAAGGATATAAGTAGGGTGTATGGGGCTGCAAAAACGACTTTTAAAAAAAATTTGCATTGCCAAACCATGTTCAAGTTTTTTGTTTAGTTGATGATGTTTTGGCTGTATAAACTTTTTCTCTGAGCGCCTTAATTTTTATGGTGGGATTTCTTGCTTTTTGGTGTGTTTTAAGGTTTTGTGCCCCTCCTCAGCTTGTGCAGATTGAGTACACTTAGAGGGTTGATATTGGGTACGTGGATTGAGATGATGTGAGGAATATTTTCTTTGTGGGTTTTAACTCTTTTCCTCAAGCCGCCAATTCAATAAAGAGATTTACTGTTCTTCCGTGGTTTTTAAAGTTTTGCTTTATCTCCATAGCTCTTCATCTCTAACTCGTTTCTTAAATCGCCGTCATTTTAATAAAGTGATTTCATGTTTTTCTGTGGTTTACAAGGGTTTGCTCACTTCCAACGCCGTTTCCAAATTGTCTTAAGGGGTAAAAGAGGACGAAAATGAAGGAATAGTTCGACTAGCGGAAATTTTTCTGCTCGCGCGTGTTTTTTTACTATCAAATATCTCAATTTTCATTCAGTTCTGTGTTATATATCCATCAAGGAATCGATCAGATCTCGCTTGTCTCTGGTCATTACTATGATAGTTAATTTTTCATCAGATCATTATCTATTGGTTTGAAGAGTCGAGTACAAACACTTGTAGGAAACAATATTGTCATAGAATTGGTACAAGGAACCTGGTCATGAATGAATCAGTCGCCGTCGTACGGATAACATTCCTGGATTTGCGGGAGCTATTTTTTAGGAAGCACCTAAATGCTTTTTTCCTATATCATCGTTCTCAAATACATACCGGGTGTCCACGGATGGCTCGCCCCTATAACTTTTTTGTTTTCGGAGATAATGAAATGAAATTTAGAGGATCTGTTTAATTCATAAAACTGCATTTTTTGACAAGTAACTCAACTTCATGCAACTTCCGGTTTCACCGGAAGTGACATAAACTTTCGATTTCTAAATGGGTCACCTGGTATATTTTCAGTATTTTTGTCTCCTTATGACATTTAGAATACAACCATGTACCATTTGTTACTTTCTGTAACCGTTGTTTTATTTCATTTCCAAATAAAGTTTTATTCTAGAAGGCTATAGATGCGTTCAAGTAAATGTTTTCGGCCCTAATAAATTGCCTGCGTGTGGCTTCGTACTTCTTTTGTTTCAGTTGTGTTGGTCACAGGCTACTCGATGATTTCAAATGTTATTCTAATCTCAATAAGATTCTTCATTTAAAGAATAGTTCTAAGGTTATGGGATTTCAGGTTTTTATCGAAAGTTTTCTTTCAACCTAATACCTAGAGTGCGGTATCAAATTAATCATAATAAAATTATCTTTTTTTTAAAGCCACCATGTTGCCATTTGAAAAAAAATGGTAATAAAAGTTTCAAAATCAAACGTCACATAGCTGAAACATTTTGATCGAAAACAGTAAAGTTGTATTTTAACATACATTTTAGGACCAAAATTAGTTATTTGAACATAGCCCTCTAGAATAAAGATTTATTTCGAAAAAAAAAATAAAAAAACGGTTACAAAAAGTAACAAATTATACATAGTTTTATTCTTAATCTCATATGGAGACAAAAAACCTGAAAATATAACAGGTGTCCCATTTAAAAATCGTAAGTTTATGTCACTTCCGGTGAAACCGGAAGTTGCAAGAAAATGAGTTACTTGTCAAAAAATGCAGTTTTATGCGTTTAACAGATCCTTTTAATTTCATTTCATTATCTCTGAATACAAAAAAAATTATAGGGGCAAGCAACCTTCCTTGGACTCCCGGTATATATATATATATATATATATATATATATATATATATATATATATATATATATATATATATATATATATATATACCTATACATATAGCCAACCATTATCGTGGCTGCTGATCGTTGTCCACACCATAATGCTTAAACGCTATAATTTTTGTACTTTTTTTTCTCCAGTTTCTTATTACCAAATTCATTTTGTCCACCAGTATCCACACCATGGTGTTTTTTATATATTCAATAATTTAATACGTATATTTGAAAACGGACAACTTTATTATCATAAATTATTATTTCACCTTTTATCTTTCATTTTATGAATATTTTGGCCATTGTAGCTGTTATTTTACAACAGCTCTATAAGTATGTATTTATCTGGCCAATTGAGACCTCGTCTTTAATCTGGCGACGAAGTACCATTTACGAAACAACAGTGCAACTACTGCATAACTTCTATAACACTACATGGTTTCTTCTCTATATACAATTATGGATATTCATCTTTTCAAATGGAGTTTTTTTTCGCTCACATTGAAAATTTTCTCGCTCGGAGTATTTACTTCTTTTTGATGTACCTACAGCCTACATTGATCAGAGTTTATAAAATTTTGCTGTGTTTCTATCGGACTTACTATCAATGGTTATTATTATTTTTCCAGATTATTTTCTTTGATCATTCACCTTTCCTATAATATATCATATAATGATGAAAAATTGGAAAAACCGACAAATAGTGAACGGAACGCTTCAAGATACAAAACATTTCAAGACAAATAAACACGAATGCAATACGCTGTTCCAAGTTTAGTAATAAAAGCATTCACATGAAGCATATCACACATGTATGTACCGTTGCAAGCACCATATTGTGTAATAATTGGTGCAATTAAAATTCAAACAAATACACAAAACCACTTTTGGTTTGGTATAGTAGTAGGGGAGCCCGAGATGCTAAATGGGGATTTACTCGAGCGTCGTGGGGACCCTTTAGATTGTGAAGATTAGTTGCTAAAATAAAAAAAAGGTTATATGTCTACTCTTTCACTGGGGTGGGAAACGTGTACAGATTTTCAAAAATGTAAAAAAACTCGTATATAGAAATACTGGAGCGCGTCAGATATTAATAGTTTATACACGTATCTGATAACGAAGGTAGGTTAATTGGTGGGGTTAACCGTACGAAGGGGTTGAAAATGGAAATAAAAAATTATTCGAGCGCGTCAGATATTGAGAAGGGATGTTAAGTAAACCCTTAAGGAGCTCCTATTCAAAAGACTGACGATTTGGACGATATTCCATGGCCGATATTCGGCTCATGGCCGATATTCGAAAATGCAAAAAAAGTGATTTTCTTCAAAATAGAAAATAGCTATTTATGCCATCAGTTACGAAATGCCTAATTTTGTGTAATGCGTGAGATTTTTGCGGAACGAACGAATTGAGTTTCGCAAAAACTCACAAGTTACACAAAATTTCATTTCGTAACGTATTGCATACAAGATTTTTTCTAATTTTGAAGAAAGTAATAAAAAAATAAAATTTAGTATAATTGATAAAAATTTGGAAAACATAAATTTAGTTTGTTGCTGTTACTTCATGTTAGTTGTCAGTTTGACATTTTGTAAAAAAGTCTAGACGCAAGGTTCTTAGCGAGATTGATATATTTTTAGTTTTATTTTAAAAAAATGAGTGATTCAAGTTATGAAGAGCTACCAAGCGATATTGAAGAGGCAGCAGGTAATGCTCTATTATCAGTAATTCCCAAAAAGTCAAAGGCAGTTTATGATTTGGCATACGAAAAATTTGTTACGTGGTGTGATGAGAAAAAAATTAAACATGTTAATGAGAAAGTTTAACTTGCATATTTTGAGGGTAAGAAAGATCTAAAAGTTTCCACATTATGGACACTTTACTCAATGTTAATATAGCATATATTAAAAGGCAAGCGGACGGGTACAGTGCTAAAAAGTCAAAAGTTTTTATTAAAGAAGATTTTGCCAAATTTTTAGTGGAAGCTGATGACAAAGAATACTTAATGGCTAAGGTTGCAATGATAATTGGAATGGCAGGAGCATACAGAAAAGCAGAATTAACATTTCTTCCAGTTGAAAATGTTATAGACGAAGGAAGCCATTTTCGTGTTGATATCCCACCTTCAAAAACAAAAGTTATACGGCAGTTTGCAATTACCACTGGAGACATTGAAAATACGAATCTTTTGAAGATTTTTTGTAAAATATGCGAATGGAAAATGTACCAGAAATCCTGTGGGAATTAACACATTTAGCAGTCTGCCAAAAGTTATTGCACAATTTCTTGGTCTTTCAAATCCTGTTCTATATACTGGCCACTGCTTCAGAAAAAGCTCTGCCACTTTCCTAGCAGACAGTGGCGCTGATATTTTAAAATTAAAGAGGCATGGAGGTTGGAAATCTACCTCTGTTGCGGAGGGATATGTTGAAAATTCCATGAATAATAAAAAACTTATAGCGCAAGAAATATTTGGTGAAACATCTAATGCAATGTGCGCCGCTTCCCAACTAACAGCAAGTTCGAGCAATGAAAAAAATATGTCGTCGGGAATTAATTTGAATAATTGCAATAATTGTGTTATCAATATTTATAATAATTAATTAATTTATAATTTATGTTTTTAACTTGTATTATAACAGTTTAATAAATAGAATAATTCTTTTTGTCACTAATTTTGAAATACATTTTTCGTCACCAATTGCATAAAATTTTACTTTATGCAACTAGTTACAAAAAGTAAGACGTTTCATAATGTCAATCAGTTTCAAAAAGTGTCACTTTATATGTCAAAATTAGAAAAAAATATTTAACCGTGCTCAGGAATGTCCAGGTGACGTTTTTTTTGAAACTTTATGTGTCCTATTTCCTTATGTCACGCGAAAATCGTTAGATTAATGGAATTCATACTCTTCTGCATGTAATTAACTCACCTCGTCTTAATCTGACGAGTTCGAGTTTTTCTAACGATTAATTTTTTTTACTAATCTGATCGGCTGCCCTATACGAAGGCACCCATATTGAGGGTATGGTGGGAGTACTTAACTGGGTGCAAGGTTTTCCCCCATGTGTTATTCTGTCGCGCTTGAGTAAATCCCAAGATCCCCGCTTGGGCTCCCCTACTATAGCGTAACTAAACGTTATCGATTATACTATACTAACGTGATAAAATAGAACTAAATTTTGTTAAATTGTCGAAATATAATGGACGTCAAAAAGGATCATATCTGGTTTACCACGGTAATTAAACATGATGTGTTGGAAAGCAACTTGATATTCAACTGAAAAACTCCATTTTTCGCAGATTTAATAAATTTCGGCAAAATTTACAACACAGCAAAGCGGAACTCAAATTCTAGAAAGGTAAAGTTAATGAATAGGGGAAATTGGTTCAATTTATTTGAAAAGGAATGTCAAGTTTTACAAAATTAATATTAAAGTGATGTTTTCTCAGCTGTCATATATGCCTCCATTACATTGAAGGTTTCAGCTAAAGCATTTATCCTAGCATGTTCCAGTGAATTCCCTATTCCCATAATTGTGAATGGTGTATCAGTGCTAACAATCAACATCGTACTTGGTTTTGGAAACTCTTGAATAGTAAAGAACTTATAAGTCAAATCTAACATTTTAAGTATTTTTCCTAGCGATTCTTCATCTTTCTTTTGCAGAAGCTATAACAATAAACAATTTTTAAGAATACTTGAAAATTAAATATAAATTTAATGTAAGAGGTATAGATATTTAAAAAGCAGACTCATGCAATCGATGATCTATTAAATATTTTCAACAGGAGAATACTAACTAAATATGTATTGAAATATATAAACAAAAAATTCATGGCTATTTCTAATATGAATAAATGCATGATTAAGCAATAAATAATGGTTAAATAACGCAAACCCTGACAATTTTCAAATATAGAACAGGATATAGGTCGATTATAGGTATAATCAAAGATAAGTTAATGACATGGAAATTATGCAGTTTTTCTCAAAAAAAATAAACAAGAAATGTTTCAATAAAGAATGTAGTATGTACCTGCTTCTCCAGTATTCTCAGATATTGCATGCATATATATATATATATATAGATTATTCTGAAAATCTGGTTTCATGGGTAATTGATTTTGCTCTATCGATCTTAAATAATAGTGACGCTGCGGCGTTGCCGCTTATACTAAAAAGTAGTAGCAACTGTGATATTTCAAATGAGACACCCTATATATTATTCCATTTTTTGCTTCTCTACCAATTTCCAATTGTTTTTGTATGATACTTCCCTATACCTATCATCAATAAGCACTAAAAACTCAAGAACAAGAAACCCAAAGATATATATATATATATATATATATATATATATATATATATATATATAATTATATATATATATATATATATATATATATATATATATATATTTATATATATATATATATATATATATATATATATATATATATATATACATATATATATTGAAAAAATTATGCATATTTAAAAGTGAATAATATTCAGTGAATATTTCATTTTTCCTCAGTTATTTTTCAGTTATCACGATGTTGTAAAATCAGTAAAGAAGTGAGATTAAAGCATCTGCCACTATTCCAACAAGACGAAAAGAGATGTGACTGAATTGGATCCGAGATTATCCAATTATACCTATATATTTTAAGTTCATCGTCATGTTATGGGTTCTCCGCGAAATTCGTCTTTTCAATTAAAGCATTCCATTGCGATTGCGTGCTATAAGAATTTTCATTTCATTTTTTTATCCATAAAATGATGGCATTATTTTATATTGCTCTAGAAATTGATTTTTATACCGGATGTTACAATTATGTTCTCGAAACTATCCGAAAATAGTTTCGAAACTAAGGAGTAGGAATTCAGTTTACTTATTAACATATTCGAAATTTAGCTCCATAAGGATATAAGTAGGGTGTATGGGGCTGCAAAAACGACTTTTAAAAAAAATTTGCATTGCCAAACCATGTTCAAGTTTTTTGTTTGGTTGATGTTAAGAAAGTGATTTTTGGCTGTATAAACTTTTTCTCTGAGCGCCTTAATTTTTATGGTGGGATTTCTTGCTTTTTGGTGTGTTTTAAGGTTTTGTGCCCCTCCACAGCTTGTGCAGATTGAGTACACTTAGAGGGTTGGTATTGGGTACGTGGATTGAGATGATGTGAGAAATATTTTCTTTGTGGGTTTTAACTCTTCTCCTCAAGCCGCCAATTCAATAAAGAGATATACTGTTCTTCCGTGGTTTTTAAAGTTTTGCTCATCTCCATAGCTCTTCATCTCTAACTCGTTTCTTAAATCGCCGTCATTTCAATAAAGTGATTTCATGTTTTTCTGTGGTTTACAAGGGTTTGCTCACTTCCAACGCCGTTTCCAAATTGTCTTAAGGGGTAAAAGAGGACGAAAATGAAGGAATAGTTCGACTAGCGGAAATTTTTCTGCTCGCGCGTGTTTTTTTACTATCAAATATCTCAATTTTCATTCAGTTCTGTGTTATATATCCATCAAGGAATCGATCAGATCTCGCTTGTCTCTGGTCATTACTATGACAGTTAATTTTTCATCAGATCATTATCTATTTGTTTGAAGAGTCGAGTACAAACACTTGTAGGAAACAATATTGTCATAGAATTGGTACAAGGAACCTGGTCATGAATGAATCAGTCGTCGTCGTACGGATAACATTCCTGGATTTGCGGGAGCTATTTTTTAGGAAGCACCTAAATGCTTTTTTCCTATATCATCGTTCTCAAATATATACCGGGTGTCCACGGATGGCTCGCCCCTATAACTTTTTTGTTTTCAGAGATAATGAAATGAAATTTAGAGGATCTGTTCAATTCATAAAACTGCATTTTTTGACAAGTAACTCAACTTCATGCAACTTCCGGTTTCACCGGAAGTGACATAAACTTTCGATTTCTAAATGGGTCACCTGGTATATTTTCAGTATTTTTGTCTCCTTATGACATTTAGAATACAACCATGTACCATTTGTTACTTTCTGTAACCGTTGTTTTATTTCATTTCCAAATAAAGTTTTATTCTAGAAGGCTATAGATGCGTTCAAGTAAATGTTTTCGGCCCTAATAAATTGACTGCGTGTGGCTTCGTACTTCTTTTGTTTCAGTTGTGTTGGTCACAGGCTACTCGATGATTTCAAATGTTATTCTAATCTCAATAAGATTCTTCATTTAAAGAATAGTTCTAAGGTTATGGGATTTCAGGTTTTTATCGAAAGTTTTCTTTCAACCTAATACCTAGAGTGCGGTATCAAATTAATCATAATAAAATTATCTTTTTTTTAAAGTAACCATGTTGCCATTTGAAAAAAAATGGTAATAAAAGTTTCAAAATCAAACGTCACATAGCTGAAACATTTTGATCGAAAACAGTAAAGTTGTATTTTAACATACATTTTAGGACACTTTTTTTCCACATTATGGACACTTTACTCAATATAGCATATATTAAAAGGCAAGCGGACGGGTACAGTGCTAAAAAGTCAAAAGTTTTTATTAAAGAAGATTTTGCCAAATTTTTAGTGGAAGCTGATGACAAAGAATACTTAATGGCTAAGGTTGCAATGATAATTGGAATGGCAGGAGCATACAGAAAAGCAGAATTAACATTTCTTCCAGTTGAAAATGTTATAGATGAAGGAAGCCATTTTCGTGTTGATATCCCACCTTCAAAAACAAAAGTTATACGGCAGTTTGCAATTACCACTGGAGACATTGAAAATACGAATCTTGTTGAAATATTAAGTTGCGTCCCCAGGTTCTTAAACACAACAGATTTTTTGTAAAATATGCGAATGGAAAATGTACCAGAAATCCTGTGGGAATTAACACATTTAACAGTCTGCCAAAAGTTATTGCACAATTTCTTGGTCTTTCAAATCCTGTTCTATATACTGGCCACTGCTTCAGAAAAAGCTCTGCCACTTTCCTAGCAGACAGTGGCGCTGATATTTTGAAATTAAAGAGGCATGGAGGTTGGAAATCTACCTCTGTTGCGGAGGCATATGTTGAAAATTCCATGAATAATAAAAAACTTATAGCGCAAGAAATATTTGGTGAAACATCTAATGCAATGTGCGCCGCTTCCCAACTAACAGCAAGTTCGAGCAATGAAAAAAATATGTCGTCGGGAATTAATTTGAATAATTGCAATAATTGTGTTATCAATATTTATAATAATTAATTAATTTATAATTTATGTTTTTAACTTGTATTATAACAGTTTAATAAATAGAATAATTCTTTTTGTCACTAATTTTGAAATACATTTTTCGTCACCAATTGCATAAAATTTTACTTTATGCAACTAGTTACAAAAAGTAAGACGTTTCATAATGTCAATCAGTTTCAAAAAGTGTCACTTTATATGTCAAAATTAGAAAAAAATATTTAACCGTGCTCAGGAATGTCCAGGTGACGTTTTTTTTGAAACTTTATGTGTCCTATTTCCTTATGTCACGCGAAAATCGTTAGATTAATGGAATTCATACTCTTCTGCATGTAATTAACTCACCTCGTCTTAATCTGACGAGTTCGAGTTTTTCTAACGATTAATTTTTTTTACTAATCTGATCGGCTGCCCTATACGAAGGCACCCATATTGAGGGTATGGTGGGAGTACTTAACTGGGTGCAAGGTTTTCCCCCATGTGTTATTCTGTCGCGCTTGAGTAAATCCCAAGATCCCCGCTTGGGCTCCCCTACTATAGCGTAACTAAACGTTATCGATTATACTATACTAACGTGATAAAATAGAACTAAATTTTGTTAAATTGTCGAAATATAATGGACGTCAAAAAGGATCATATCTGGTTTACCACGGTAATTAAACATGATGTGTTGGAAAGCAACTTGATATTCAACTGAAAATAGTATATTATTCAACGAGCACAAAATGATTGCTATTTTTCACGAGGGTGAAGTTTGCGACACGAGCTGCAAGCGAGTGTCGCAATTCACCCGAGTGAAAAATTGTAATTTTGTGCGAGTAGAATACTATACTTTGTCCACGACTTCCTCGAAAAAATTAGTAATAATCTGCATTTTCAACAATAAAAATAGTTATCAAAAGCGTTGACATAACGTTCTCTATGTTCACTGAAAACTGCATACTCACGTAAACGTCAACTATTTCACTTGACATCGATTCCATTCCTTTCTTTCACTCTGATAAAAATGAAATAGATAATTTATTAGAGTAAATATTCAATAAGTTGGGCATTATATTAAATATTAGTTTAATAATTTGCCTAAAAGTTATCTTAGTTACATAAAACCTTAAAATCTAATAACAATACTATCCTAACAATGTGAATGATAGTCTCAAGTTTGGACATACGTTTTGAGTGTGACGTCATGCAGTGTATAATAAACCATTATACACACTAGTGAATAATAGGTATAATTATACTTCAGGAAGCACACGTATAATGAATGATTTATAGTACAGTCGTGGACAAACTCCATTTTTCGCAGATTTAATAAATTTCGGCAAAATTTACAACACAGCAAAGCGGAACTCAAATTCTAGAAAGGTAAAGTTAATGAATAGGGGAAATTGGTTCAATTTATTTGAAAAGGAATGTCAAGTTTTACAAAATTAATATTAAAGTGATGTTTTCTCAGCTGTCATATATGCCTCCATTACATTGAAGGTTTCAGCTAAAGCATTTATCCTAGCATGTTCCAGTGAATTCCCTATTCCCATAATTGTGAATGGTGTATCAGTGCTAACAATCAACATCGTACTTGGTTTTGGAAACTCTTGAATAGTAAAGAACTTATAAGTCAAATCTAACATTTTAAGTATTTTTCCTAGCGATTCTTCATCTTTCTTTTGCAGAAGCTATAACAATAAACAATTTTTAAGAATACTTGAAAATTAAATATAAATTTAATGTAAGAGGTATAGATATTTAAAAAGCAGACTCATGCAATCGATGATCTATTAAATATTTTCAACAGGAGAATACTAACTAAATATGTATTGAAATATATAAACAAAAAATTCATGGCTATTTCTAATATGAATAAATGCATGATTAAACAATAAATAATGGTTAAATAACGCAAACCCTGACAATTTTCAAATATAGAACAGGATATAGGTCGATTATAGGTATAATCAAAGATAAGTTAATGACATGGAAATTATGCAGTTTTTCTCAAAAAAAATAAACAAGAAATGTTTCAATACAGAATGTAGTATGTACCTGCTTCTCCAGTATTCTCAGATATTGCATGCATATATATATATATATATATATATATATATATATATATATATATATATATATATATATATATATATATATATATAATTATTTATTTGAATTGTTCTTGCCTGTGAACTATTTTTAACATTTGGATAATTATTAGCAATAACAGGCTTGGTGAATCACAAAAAACTCGATTTTATTAAAAAGTTAACGTTTCGCCACGACATTCGTGGCTTTTTCAAAACATATACATATATATATATACAGGATCACTCACGGTGGATGGTAGGTTAGACGTTTACGGAGAACGGGACATGAGATTATTCTGAAAATCTGGTTTCATGGGTAATTGATTTTGCTCTATCGATCTTAAATAATAGTGACGCTGCGGCGTTGCCGCTTATACTAAAAAGTAGTAGCAACTGTGATATTTCAAATGAGACACCCTATATATTATTCCATTTTTTGCTTCTCTACCAATTTCCAATTGTTTTTGTATGATACTTCCCTATACCTATCTCCAGAAGTTTTCGAGAAATTAAATGGTTTCCTTATTTTTTTGTGCAAAACATAGCTTCATTTAAATGTTCATTACTTAGGTATTCAGATTCGTAGAACGCTGAAATTTTAGGTGTAGTTTACCAAGTTCCGACGTATTAGGAATATTCTAAGGACTTTGTTCTCCATTATACAGGGTCCTCCAAAATTTGCGATTTTAACGATAAATACAAAAATAGTAAAAAGTGCATTTTTTCAAATGTAATACCCTATATATTATTGAATATCTGGAAAGAAAATTGAAATTTCTTTCAAATGATATATCATGTTCCTATACCTAAAAAGTCAGGTTTTCGAAATAAAAGCAAGTTTCTATAAAAATCGGATTATTTAGCCATATTTTGTATAATTTGATTTGAAAACAATCAAAATGAAAGGCAATAACTATTCTCATAAAGTTTTGATGAAGCTATTTATTGTACATGGTCAATGTGACCAAATAATACCAAGAACATGCAGAAGATTCAATGAAATGTATACCTATTAACAACCAATAAACGAGAGAAAATTTGTACGTTTATAAAATAATTTGATCACTTATGGGTCAATACTGAAAGCGAAACGAAATTTACTAAACTAATAAAAAACAATTTGCATTACGTAAAATAACATAACATAAGTGATAAAATTATTTTGTAAACGTACAAATTTTCTCTCGTTTATTGGTTGTCAATAGGTATACATTTTATTGAATTTTCTGCAAGTTCTTGCTATTATTTGGTCACATTGACCATGTACAATAAATAACTTCATCAAAACTTCATGAGAATAGTTATTGCCTTCCATTTTGATTGTTTTCAAATCAAATTTTCGTTAATGAACGCGCGAACGTTTTATTGTTGATGGACTAATTGTCAAATTTTTATAATGACATCTTTCTTGACATTTCATAGCTACCTAAAACAAAATATGGCAAAATAATCCTATTTTTATAGAAACTTGCTTTTATTTCGGAAACCTGACTTTTTAGGTATAGGAACATGATATATCATTTGAAAGAAATTTCAATTTTCTTTCGAGATATTCAATAATATATAGGGTATTACATTTGAAAAAATGCACTTTTTACTATTTTTGTATTTATCGTTAAAATCGCAAATTTTGGAGGACCCTGTATAATGGAGAACAAAGTCCTTAGAATATTCCTAATACGTCGGAACTTGGTAAACTTCACCTAAAATTTCAGCGTTCTACGAATCTGAATACCTTAGTAATGAACATTTAATTGAAGCTATGTTTTGCACAAAAAAATAAGGAAACCATTTAATTTCTCGAAAACCTCTGGAGATAGATATAGGGAAGTATCATACAAAAACAATTGGAAAATGGTAGAGAAGCAAAAAATGAAATAATATATAGAGTGTCTCATTTGAAATTTCATAGTTGCTGCTACTTTTTAGTATAAGCGGCAACGCCGCAGCGCCACTATTATTTTAGATCGATAGAGCAAAATCAATTACCCATGGAACCAAATTTTCAGAATAATCTCATGTCCGTTCTCCGTAAACGTCTAACCTACCATCCACAGTGAGTGACCCTGTATATATATATATATATATATATATATATATATATATATATATATATATATATATATATATATATATATATATATATATATATATAATATATAGTCATTGCAATAATAAAGATTATTTTAATAATTTATTAATATGATCCTTATATCCAAAAAACCTTTTTTGAATCTTTAGTTCTGTGTATTCCCAAAATAATAATTATGTATGTCACATATGAATGTAATGAACTCACTTCTACGAAAGAATAAATTTTTAAATCCCTCTCTTCCATCAACTTAATAAAACAGTAAGGAAAATCCATTATTTTCGCGCTTTTGTTAGGTATAACATTGAAAAAACTATGCTCATTGAAATTTTCTCTGGCCTCCTCATCGACATCTGTTATAGCATTTGCTGCTACGTTATATTCTGCTGCTAATTCAGGTATGATATTCATGATTCTGGAATTTGAAATATCTAATAAGGAAATTTGAATATTGAAATAATAAAACAATAAAAACTGAACAAAAAAAATGGAATTTTTGTTAGCTTTATCGACAGTTCGCTGATCACTTGAAATTAGAACACTTTTACCAATTCCACTAGTAATTATAATTTGTATTCGACATATATCTTTCAAGATACTAACCTATTTTCAAGATTATTAATACTGGGATGGTATCTGGAAAGGCTTATGTCAAGTAAATATTATAATGGATAGTGGAATGAATTTGAATAAATCAATATTTACAATTATTATTAAGGGTAAGAAAAAATATAATATCTCACATTGGTCGGTAATGAAATCAAAATTTTATAAATACATACATATATAAAAAAAAATCATAATTTACTTGAAGATGTCAAATTGCCAAAAAAACTTAAATGACACAACGCAAATATAAAATGATCAATTCTTTGGAAGTGGAATCAAATGATATAAATTACGGCTGGAAGACTGAGGTCGATAGTCATTTGATTAATAATAATCAATAAAGTTGATTTCTCTCTCTTTCTCTCTGATATAAATTCAATTATATCCAATAAGAATGTAACTCTCGAACTCGAAAGCAGGAATCTCAGAAGTTACGTCAGCATTTGAAGATGATGCTGTATTGATTATATAAATTCTGATGAAATTAGCGGAAAATTATCGTATACTACTAATACCACTAATGAATGTGCCTACAGATCAATAATTTAATGAAGAAATTGGAAGCTCTTTTTGCAGTCATTATAAGTCAAAAAATTTCTTGACACTAATGTAATGCTTTTAGGAGTTCAAAATAATTAATTTTTTCGATACCCCATATCTCAAATAGTATCCACCACCAACAGAAGGACCGTTAGTGCTTTTAGAGAAATGTTACCTATAACTAGATTTGGAAAAATAATATTGATGCTGTTGTTTCTATATTACTAACCTTTCCAACATTAACTTAGCCGCTAGCTGCTTTGCTTGTTTTTTTGTGTTTGCAGTAGACTGTGTTTTTATAGAAGATAATTGACATTCAAATGTGAACTGTCTACAATGAGGGGGTCCTACATCTGATACCTCAATAAAAGTAGGGAAAGGAAGTTTATGTTCACAGCAAATATCTTTCAGAGTACCTAGAAAAACACTATGATTACTTCAGAGTACAATAAAACTGTGAAATTATGATTATTATTCAGCAATAAATTTTTATAGTTAGCCTCCATTAAAAATAAGCTTCTCACAAATCAACTAAAATAATTCCAATTAATTCAGATTTCAATAGATATAATGAAAAATTAAAGCTATACCGATTGAGTTAACTACAGCTTGAAATGGATTATCCGGTTCGTTTCTATGCATCTGTGGATTAAAATCTTTCAGTGGCGTATTGTCAACATCATACAAACCCATCTCCGTCAACTTTTCTATAGCATTAAATGCAGCATCATGTTTTGCAACTTGCTTAGATCTACAAAATGATCAGATTATATCAGAACTGACTTATTTCTTTAATCATTTTGACAATTTAATTAAACAAAACTTTATTTTACTATGTTTATTATTACAAAATATATACTGCTGCGAGAAATATTTCAGTGTTCAGTTCTAAACTCAATCTGCCTGATTATGGTGATATGACCAAAATTGCAATAGCAGTATATATGTTTTAAATATATTTTGTGATTATAAACATAGTAAAAATAAGTTTTTGTTGTGGTAATCATGAAAAATTATCATGTAGTAACGACAAACGTTAATGTAGGGGGTATTGAAATAAATTTGCTAGTTTAATTGTCTTACATACATACAATTAAATACCTTTCCAGCAGTAATGAAGAATTGGTATTTCATACATTCATCATTCTGGTCAATCTTGGAAATTCAATAATTTAAAACCTATATCTTGTTTGAGATTCTTACCTGCCCATGCCAAGAGCATCAATGTTTCCTACATTGACTTTGTAATGAAATTCATTCTCATGTGTGCCACTCTTACACAAAATCAAATCATATTCAGGAGGAGGAATCTTTTTCTTTACCGTAAATTCTTGCAGAAGCATGGCAGGTGTTTTTGTATTTGTTGTCATTTCAAAAGGTATATTGGCTTACCATACACTAAAATATCAACATTGAATGTAAACAAAAAAAGACAAAAATATACATTTGTTCAAATAATTCAGACTAGATATGAATTATGAGATATTACAGTATTCAGATAAAAACTTCAAAAACGTGAGGCAATGCAGCAAAGCTAGAAATAACTTCTGAATATGAGATTTTGGATGGAAATGTAATGTATAATGTAATGACTTACTACAAGGTAGTAAGTAATATAATGTTTTCACACCTGGGATATCTAAATATCCTACTGAATGACATTAGTATTTATTATTATTATTACACTAGTTAATGACTATATATGAAAAATCGAGTTCAAATCACCTATTACTTGCAAATGTTCCGGCTCCCAGTGATATTTGTTTGTTATTTGAAAATCTATCTTGACTCACAGAAAACATAAATCAATGTTCTGTGCAAAGAATATTACATAATGTTCAACGTTCAAAAGACCGACAAAACATTGGACCGACGTTTGACCTACTCGTACGAGAGAACGAAACACATTGAAACCGATTCATCGATTCTTCCCGCAACGCATGTCTATTCGCGATGCGTTCAGAAAACGGAGGCAGAATACCGGAAATTTCGTTGCTAGGAAAATGTTAAATAAACCTAGAAACAATTGGTATTGACTAGTATAAATTAGAAATTTGTCACTATATCATCATCGGTTACAGAATATCGTCGATACAACCAATCGGTATCATTTTTCTGCAAATATGTCGAATGAATATATAAACCATTTAGGTAGGTACCATCTGGCGCATCCATCCTGATGATGTATTTGCAGTAGATTTTTTGAAAATAATTTGCTATCAAAAAATAAAATGAGTTAGTGAGCAGACATCTCAAAATACAATCAACTGAAAGACGATAAAATTTCCAAACTTTGTAGGACAATACTCTTGCTATTTTTGACATCAGAAACCGACCATTGAGAAAAAAATTAAATTAATATTGCTTCAATATTTTCATAAAATGTTTTCATTTCAATCTTTAAGAATTAGTACATATTGCGACTGAACCAATTAATGTCTTTAAGAGTTTTCAACTTTTTAACATATACGTGGAAACAAAATTTCAGTTAGCACTGGAAAATTAATTCTCAGGGATAAAAATCAACATTAAGCCCCTAAATAACACCAACGGTACAGTCATTATATCAAGTACTGTCGAAGAGCTACGAAATCTAATTGACAAAGTAAATGACAATGGACAAACATACGAGTTAAATATCAATACATCAAAAACAAAAGTCATAGAGATTGGGAGACAGGTAACTGATCTACACATCTTGGTTAACGCAGTGAGGATCGATAAAATTGCGATATTCAAGTACCTGAATGCTATCATTAAAAATGAGTGGGCTTGTGAGGAAGAAATCAAAACTAAAATAGCTTAAGAACATATTGCTGTATAAAGACTTTCCCTTCTTGGACTTGCACCTTGGAGTCGTCAAATATTACTACTGGTCTGTACTATACTTACTGTACGTCTTTAAAACGTGGTTCATTATCGCATGGAAGCTCTGGAAATATGGACGCAGACTGTTGAGGATCTCATGGACTGAAAGGCAACTAATGAATATCCTGAAACATAGCAAAATGTCCTTTTTGGGTCATACACCCACAGAAATCGTAGTATATATCGAGTAAGTATATATAGTATATATCTATGCATACACCTCGTGGTCAACGATATACTATCCAGAAATTGATACTTCAAGACAAAATTGAAGGTAGAAGAGGGCCTGGCAGAAAGCAACACTCCAGGTTGCGTAACATCAGAGATTAGAGTGGAATATCAGAAACACACTGTTTCGTCAAGCTGAAGAAACCACCCTGACCCTAGTAAGATAAGGAAATTGTGATAATGACCCCAATGTGCGTGAAGCATTAGGGCCTAGAAGAAGAAGAAGAAAATATTTTGTAAATATTCAACTTGTTAATATTCAACTTTATGTAATGAAATTATATACTCTATGTGAAATAGCATTGCAACAAAATTGAATTCGGAAGTAAATCTAGATAATTTTCATGTAAAATAATTCTAAATAAACGCACTTTTTGAGATTTATTTACTTTTAATATGGACGAACACAAACTTGAACTAAATCCTATATTAAACATATATTTATGTGTATATGGTAACAAATTTGAGATACTCGAATTCATTCAGAAACCGAGAAACAAATGTTGTAAATAAAGTTTTTATTTATTTTTTCATGAAATGGATGCACATCAAGTGAAAAACTTCTACTTTTGAGTCCCTTTCATTCTGGTTACAGTGAAAGGAAAATAACTCTTCAATCTGTTCAGGTTCAACAGTTTCATAGAAAGAAACTTAATGAAAAAATTTGCTAAAATTTTGACAACTTGAAAAAAGTATATTACCACTACCTCCACTGAGGCTGAAAATATACCCTTCCAGAATATTGGAAGTTATACATTCATGAAAACTACTGTATACAGAATTCAATACTGAAGTTTTCTGAGTCTATAATAAATATACAGTCCTTCAAATGCAGATAAAGGTTCTTCTCACTGTTGCTGGTATTTGTTTTGAATTATGATTGAGAGTAGGTACTATTTCTCATAACCTCTTTGTTCGTAAACTCTCCAGCAGAAGAAAATGAGAAATATCCCATCAATTTCAAATTTTTTGTTTTGTTTCAGTAAAAATAAACAAAAAAACATCGACGCCGATTGATTTCCTTCTAACGTCGCACATAAATGGCACTTCATTTGGAGAGTTCTCAACTGCATACAATACAGACGAAGAGACAGAGAACGGCGGAGGGAGTTCCGTAAAATGTGGAGGTATTGGGAAATTCCGGAGAAGATTGGGAGAAACCTTTGGCGAGATAACTATCAACTGGACCTTTCGCTACTCAGACTTATCTGATACTTCCAAAAGCGATTTATCTTTTTGGTAAGTTATTCAGTATTTCCAATTAGAGGAAATAGTATCTACCTGACACTAATATCAGCCTTGAAAATGTTTCTATTTGTTGGTGCCAACAAATGAGTAATGTTCAAAAATTCAAGCTAAACCTATCTTCCGCTAAAATAATAGACTATTGCACTGTATCTAAAATCAACATTGAGGTGCGATTGTCGTTTTAAAATTGTATCCGTCCAATAGAAATTTTGGCCGAAATTTTGTGTATTCAATATATATTTTGACATATTCAGACTTTGGACAATGAACAACGTATCCAAAATTCAGCTCAGTTTTGTTATGCCCCGGAATGAAAATCAATTGAATGTTATCAATATAAAATAAATCTAGAAGATGTGGAGGAAATATATATATATATATATATACATAAACTCGCATTCCAGCCTTGGACGGAATAAAGTTACGTTTGTTTTTACTTTTGTGTTGTTTGTCGACCTGTGCAACGAATATAGTTATTTTATTTTTACCTGTTCCACTTTATAATTGCGCAAACCTCGTTAGGAAATTTTCCATTGGCGTATTTCCGAATGTACTCGTCCTCAAATCCATGGCCACAATCGATAATAGATACAATGATAACTCAGAATTAGGGATGATCGATATTAGAAAAACATCGATGTTGACATCGATGTCATAATCGAAAGCCCAACATCGATGATCGATATTTATCGAAAACCGAACATCGATGTTGGATAACATCGATGATTGACCGTTGCGTATGCGCAGTGAATGAAAACGAGTTCATAATTTTAATAAACCTGATTTGTGGATGTGTTCATAGAAGACATAATTTGTTTCGTAAGTTGCATTGGTCGTGCCTGAGGCCATGAGTTTACATCGATGATCGATTCCGTTAACATCGATGTTACGATATTTTTCGTATAGCAACATCGATGTTAAAACATCGATGTTTTTGCTTTCAACATCGATGATCATCGAAAATCGATGATCATCGAGCATCCCTACTCAGAATGATATATTAGAGTTGAGGCGGCAACACATTACACGATTTCGCCAGTGCGGGAAAAAACAGCACGAGTTTTTATCGTGGTATGTTGGTTTTCACATTGGACGGTTTTAAATCGTTCAAAATCAACATTTTTATCTATTCTATTGAAAGGAAACTGGTCGCAGATGTTATTATGGATCGCGAACAAATTATTGCATTGTGGGTAATTTATCGTCATCGGAAAAAAAAGACGCAATCGTTTTCAGTGGGTTCATTCAATTAATGAGAGAGGTGAAGAAGTTTTACATTTTATAGGCTTAAGAAGTGATGAACGAAAGTTTTTTAACTATTTTCCTATGTCATCAGTTGAATCCTTTGATGAATTGCACGGGAGACTGAATAATGTTTTTCAACGGCAAAACACGCAGTTCAGGAATGGTTCAGGTTTTGCTTCAACAAGCGATATCAAAACTTCAGCGTCAAGTGATTTCCCTGTCCTATGCAATTCGAATAAACAAACTGAAATTAAACACAACAAGCGGTGTGCACTAGAGACAACTCCCTCACGACTCACTACTAAAAATCGTCCAATGTGAAAGTAAAAGCGTGCATTTGGTCAAGTAGGCACTGAGCTGAAGAGACGATACGGTTCCCGTGTGGCTCCAGTGGCAATGGACTGCTACAACACGGCTAAAAACCGTGCCCGTGTTGTAATCGTACAATGTGAAACCGGCCATACTGTTTATCAATTTAGTTTTGTTCATCATTATTTATCAATCGACTAAGAAAAATTGCCCGTGCGGTATTTTTCTGCACGGGCGAAATCGTGTGATGTGCAACTAGCTCAAATATGTCGACACCCGATGTGCAGTGTGCACATATCAACACTGCAACACGCGATGCCACAGAACACACAAGCAATTTCTGATCACAATGATGTCAGCAGTGATAGCAACATGTCATCTGGGCCGACTGGATCAGAAAGCGTGAGCCTGTATCGTATATAAATGGAATTGGTCACAGCTAATATTTTTACCAAGCTAGTTAGTCGAGTACTTAGCGTACGCTGGCTAGTATTTGGAAGGTCTCGGGTTAAAACCCCGGGGCCGACGGTCGATTAAATAGGTAAGGAAAGGCTGCTCTAGAGACACAACAAACTGCCCCTCTTCCGGGGCCGACTGGTCTGCCATGAGTTTTTTTCAGAGGTTTCCTCATGGTAAAGTAAGTCACTGCTTGCAAACTTATAAGGCGAATGCTGAGCCAGTATTAATCCTCTGAACCCTACCCACACTTCCTATGTTCCATAAATATCCCGTCTCACCTATCCTTAATGTACTTGATGTACCGGGTACTCTCTTAATCCGACATTAAGAGAGGCACGCGGCTGTATCTCACAAACTATTCATCGTGGAGACTTACGGTAAAAAATTTTATAACCAAAGTGGCCAACAGAAAATCCTGGAAATTATTTTCAGGTTTCTAAGATGGCCGCCAGGGGGCGTAAATGCCATCTGAAACTTTTAAAGTGATTTTCTTCTGAAATTCATCTTGTGAATATACCAAAAAAATATTTTTTGTTTAAAGCTGAGCTTTATTCGAGCCACTTTGTTTGACACTTTTTGACGTATCTATTAAAATGAAGTGGTGGGGGGTGATTCAATGTTTTTTTGAATAAACAGCTGTAACTCCTGAACGACGGAACGGATTTCAACAAATTTGATCTCGTTGGGAAAAGCATTTATTGCTTCATCGAAAACATTTCATCTGTGATCTGTCAAATTTTTAGCTATGCCGGCAGAGGGCGTTTTTTGATATACTAACAGAAAATTGCTAATTTCTCTAAAAAGTTAAATGCAATAACAAAACTTTTTTTCCATAAAAATGTATTTTGATGATGCCAAAATAGGCTAGTGAAGACCGTATCTCGATATCTTATCCCTAGCCTGAAATATCGAAGAAATAAAATTTAGTTATCATATGATTCAAAAAGACGCCATCACACCGGTATTTATTTTCATTTATCTATATTTTTTCAAGAATCAATGATGAAATTCCATCATTCAATGAATATCATATAGGTACTAGTATTCTTAGTTCAAAAAAATTTTATAAAATCGTTTAGGGGCATGATAATCAATAAATATAATTTGTGAAAGTGCAAGAAGGTAGTCAGAAGAAGAGCAGGCCATGAAGAAAAAATAAATGCCTAAAATTAACTTGTCAACAAATATTAAAAATGAACTTATAATGGCAGTGTCATGAGTTTTTGTGGCACACACAAGTAAGGACTGAAAATTATTGAAATGCATTCACGAACAATGAAGATGTTGATATGTTTGCGGTATACTTTGAATGTCTTCAAAATGCGGCAATGGCACAAGGATTATATAGAACTCGATTTCCAAATTGGCGTTCATACCATGCAAGAATTTGTTGGGCATATTTGAAGAAAATAGAGAATTTTCATCTGAAATTTATAGGGTCGAAGCTGCCAGTATTACGCAAATTTCGGACTAAACGCGGAAAAATTCTCGCATGGCCGTAAACGACGAATATAGAGCACTGTATATTCTTTGTGCCAATGCCACATTTTGAAGAAATTCAAAATATACTGCAGTGATATCAACAGCTTCATTGTTTGTAAAAGGCATTTCAATCTTTTTCAATCCTTACTTCTGTGTGCCACAAAAACTTATTAAACTGCCACTATATGTACAATTTTAGTATTTGTTGACAAGTTGATTTTAGGCATATGATTTCCCTCCATGGCCTGCTCTTCATATACTGACTACATTGCACTTGCATATTATTACATTGGTTATTATGCTGCCACTCGATTTTTTTTGGAAGGCTTTGAAATAAGAATGCTATTTTTTGAAAATCATAGAATTATTAAATTTCATCATTGATTCTTGGAAAAAATACAAATAAATGAAAATAAATACCGGTGTGATGGCGTCTTTTTGAATCATATGAAAACTGAATTTTCTTTCTTCGATATTTTAGGCTACGAATGAGATATCAAGATAAAGTTTTCACTAGCCTATTTTG
This sequence comes from Cynegetis impunctata, assembly GCA_030704885.1. Lineage (NCBI taxonomy): Eukaryota > Metazoa > Arthropoda > Insecta > Coleoptera > Coccinellidae > Cynegetis > Cynegetis impunctata. Next base: position 433,142 of record JARQZK010003613.1, read on the forward strand.
GCATCATCACCATACATTTTTTTTGAAAAAAAAGTTATGTTATTGCATTTAACTTTTTAGAGAAATTAGCAATTTTCTGTTATTATATCAAAAAACGCTCTCTACCGGCATAACTAAAAATTTGACAGATCACAGATAAAATGTTTTCGATGAAGCAATAAATGCTTTTCCCAACGAGATCAACTTTGTTGAAATCCGTTCAGTCGTTCAGGAGTTACAGCTGTTTATTCAAAAAAACATTGAATCCCCCCCACCCACCATTTCATTTCAATAGATACGTCAAAATGTGTCAAATAAAAATGACTTGAATAAAGCTTAGCTTTGAACAGAAAATATTTTTTCGTATATTCACTAGATGAATTTCAGAAAAAAATCACTTTAAAAGTTTCAGATGGCGGTCACGCCCCCTGGCGGCCATCTTAGAAACCTGAAAATAATTTCCAGGATTTTCTGTTGGCCACTTTGGTTATAAAATTTTTCACCGTAAGTCTCCACGACGAATAGTTTGTGAGATACAGCAGCGTGCCTCTCTTAATCAGACACCCGGTATATACAAGTGTATGCTCTGATCTGGCTGAAGGAGTTAATCCCAAACTCAAGCTGCCCGCCTCCCTGACACATACTTCAGGGAGGAATGAAAAGTGTGTTTCCTTTTTTTTTCGTTTCCAGCTAATATTATCAATGATAACAAAATAATTGATATTTTTAATCCCCAAATGATTTTTTATGGGTTATCATGTTTACATGTAAAATAACGTAATTTTTTTTCAAATATAGCTCTTTCGGGGGTATCTATTAATTACGTGGGGTGTTTAAAGGGGAGGGAGTCTAGAGAAATCTCACCCAATCCCACGTGGGGGAGGGGGTGGTCTTGGCAAATATCACGTAATTTTTTTCCAGCAAGAAACTATAAAATTGCGAGAAAACAGGGTTTAATTAAGTAAAAAATGTTTTTCCACTAAAATATGGCTAAATTATACATAATAAATTCACCGCGGCTTGATTATGCACTGATAGAAGAATTTAGTAGTTACAAATAAATTAAATTTGTTTGGAAATAATTTATTCATTTATTAAATATTATATTATATGAACAGTAAAAAAAAATTTTTTTGGAAAGAATATTTCTTTTTCATATACCATACGATGGAAAGATTATTCATAAAAAATAATGCTATAACCTTTTATAATAAATATACGATGCACTAATAATTTTCACTGAAAGAAAAATTCGGTATGGCTTATTACAACAATTGTTTTATTATTAATTTTATTTTTTCCACATTTCAATAAAATATTACTAATTTACTTGAACTAATAGAATTTTTTATTGAAGTTATGGCGAAATAAAAAGTGCCAAAGTAGTATTCACACTTGAGATCATACATGAGTCTCCGTTGATTGAATTAGAGTGAATGTTTATTTACAAATTTTAGTAGTTCCTATTTACGTATTTTATTGTTGAATCTCATTGTGATTCTATGCTACGTCATTAAAAATATTAAATACTAGTCTTAAATAAAAAAAAATTATAGGAAAATGGTTTCTTTAAATAAATCTAATGAAATTGAGCACAGCCAATAAAATAGAATAGTCACATTGAATTAGTTTCGAAATAGCATCACTTTTCCTCATGTTTCCATTCACTCAACTATAATAGACTGAGAGCCAACGTTCCGCAGACTTACGGTATAGTAGCAAAGTCTTTATTAATGCTAGGCATACTAGAGTAAGAGCCAGCGACGATCAGACCTTCGTTATTTTATAAAACCTGAAACTTTCTCTGAGTATTAACCTAATATAGGTAAAAACAATCCCCGACTATGAAGTTTGGATAACGGTTGCTTTGGATGGTAACAGATAGCAAAGTTGTAAAAAATTGCACCTTAGTTTCGTTAAAGTATAAAGCTCAGTTTTTATATATTTCATTTGGACTAATATCAGAAGTCACGTCGTCCATTGTCAGACACTTAGTATGGTTGCAACCCCCTGTCAGACACCCTTAAATTATATTGAATTGTAATTAAACTTACGTTATATTATAAAGGATGAATTTTTTGTATGTTACTTAAGGAACTACTCAGTATTATATGTTTTTTGGATTTATGGAAAAATTTCATAATACCTATAGAGTTATTTCTTATTAATGATATATAATTTCATTAAGGATTAAATATTCAGAAAATAGATATTTTAGGAAAATTTTCATGCCAGAAAAGAAATAAATCAAAATTCTGATGAAATAATCAATAAAATTATGGAGTATAACGTTTTTTTCAAAAATTCAATTGTAGGTTGTAGTTTCATTGGTTTAGAAATAAAAGTTGATACTGATATTGTTGAACATTTTGTTGGTAAAGACTGTAAATGAGAACTTCCTGGAGAAGTTGAAGGTTGCATTTCTATTGATTGATAAATTGAAGTTGATTTTGATGTTGATGATTCTGTTGAAGACTGTAAATCAGTTGGGTCTACGGACAACTCAGGTATCAATGACGTGGCTGGAGAAAAGTTGTCTCCAGGTACGGAGTTTGATTTTTTTTCTCACTATTAGGTCCAGAACTAAAATAAAATATCTGTCCGGAAGTCTTGTGAATACTTTATCGCATTCCCTGTGATAGCCACCGTCTGTATATTTATCAGGCAAAATAATGTTTTTATATTTGAGGATATGTTTTTTTTCTAGCATTCAAAACAGATTGATATTTTTTCAATGATTGTTCAGAAAACAATATCATTTTGCCATCACTTTTTCCACACACAACACAAGTTAATACGTCTCCCAAGATAACAATTTATTAAAACTGAATCACATCTTTTCAATAACTACACAAATAAGAAAAAACGACATATATAAAACGCAGTAACAGATCGCAATAGACCGAACGCACTATTTCACTCGCGCCCGCTTGCATGTATATACTTCGCTCTCGCACCTACGGTAGACCTTCAATGTGTCTGACAAGATGTAACAACCATCGAAACTGTCTGACCACTAAGAAAACATCTTTTGGCAGTTCCTTAAGTAACATACAAAAAATTCAGCCTTTATAATATAACGTAAGTTTAATTGCAATTCAATATAATTTAAGGGTGTCTGACACGGGGTTGCAACCATACTAAGTGTCTTATAATGGAAGACGTGACTTCTGATATTAGTCCAAATGAAATATATAAAAACTGAGCTTTATACTTTAACGAAACTAAGGTGCAATTTTTCACAACTTTGCTACCTGTTACCATCCAAAGCAACCGTTATCCAAACTTCATAGTCGGGGATTGTTTTTACCTATATTAGGCAAATACTCAGAGAAAGTTTCAGGTTTTATAAAATAACGAAGGTCTGATCGTCGCCGGCTCTTGGACTATACTACTTCACGTGCCGTAGGTGAAATGGGGATTCACTATTCCCATCGAGGGTTCCTTTGGGCGTGTCCAGAAGTCGAAAGACATCATAATCGACTCCAAAAACGTGATCGCAGTATGGCTGCCGTTTTGATATATTAAAATATATAATTTTTTTCATGTAAAACCTTAATGGCAGACACTTCTTCCGGTTCCTACTATAATTAATAGTATTTCAAAGCTGCGAAAATTTTGACAACTGAAAATTATATATGTCATTTATATTATTATTACATAAACATATTTGAAAAAGCAGACAGATAGGTCGTACAGTATTATGTGGCAGACTACATTAGTATATTATTCAACGAGCACAAAATGATTGCTATTTTTCACGAGGGTGAAGTTTGCGACACGAGCTGCAAGCGAGTGTCGCAATTCACCCGAGTGAAAAATTGTAATTTTGTGCGAGTAGAATACTATACTTTGTCCACGACTTCCTCGAAAAACATAGTAATAATCTGCATTTTCAACAATAAAAATAGTTATCAAAAGCGTTGACATAACATTTTCTGTGTTCACTGAAAATTGTATATTCACGTAAACGTCAACTATTTCACTTGACATCGATTCCATGCCTTTCTTTCACTCTGATAAAAATGAAATAGATAATTTATTAGAATAAATATTCAATAAATTGGGCATTATAGTAAATATTAGTTTAATAATTTGCCTAAAAGTTATCTTAGTTACATAAAACCTAAAAATCTAATAACAATACTATCCTAACTATGTGAATGATAGTCTCTAGTTTGGACATACGTTTTGAGTGTGACGTCATCCAGTGTATAATAAACCATTATACACAGTAGTGAATAATAGGTATAATTGTACTTCAGGAAGCACACGTATAATGAATGATTTATAGTACAGTTGTGGACAAAATACTTTATCTACTCCTATTGAATAATATATTCATTATTCAACTGCGTTTTAGCAATTAATAGAATCTATTACCAAACAGCGTGAGTAATAGTAACTCACTGCTATAACTCACTATATAGTCTACTAAGATCCAGAGTAAGATCGATCGTCTCTCATGTGTTAATCTTGAATAATTCTGACGTTTTCAAATTAAGTTAATACTTTAATTCAACTTGCGGTAATGGTCATAACTCACTTGATGAATTACAGCACTCGCTTGCAGCTAGTGCTGCACTTCATCTCCGTGAGTTATGACTTACATTACCGCTCGTTGAATAATATACTATTATTTGTCATGCTAATGAAAGCGCACGATTTTGACGCAAAGTTGTCAAAATTTTCGCAGCTTTGAAATACTATTAATTATAGTAGGTACCGGAAGAAGTGTCTGCCATTACGGTTTTACATGAAAAAATTATATATTTTAATATATCAGAACGACAGCCATGCTGCGATCACGTTTTCGGAGTCGATTTTGATGTCTTTCGACTTCTGGACACGCCCAAAGGAACCCTCGATGGGAATAGTGAATCCCCATTTCACCTACGGCACGTGAAGTAGTATGCCTAGCATTAATAAGGACTTTGCTACTATACCGTAAGTCTGCGGAACGCTGGCTCTTAGACTAAAAGACAACACTTACAATTATGTCCGCAATGACGTAAGTTATTCAATGAATTGCAACTATGGAGAATGTTAATAAGATTAACGATTAATTGATTTATCTTTGTCGTCATTTTACCTGGTTCAGTGTAATATTCTCTTCTTACCGTTGCTGCGAGCACATTAATTACATTTTGATCTCTTATCCATAATAACTGTGAAATGCCGACATAAATTAGAATATTGCATATGTGGTTGACAGCCTTATGACGTTAAATCAATAGGCAGATAATAAGCACTTCGAACTGTCATAATAGTTGATAATTGGAAAATTGAATTAAGTGATAATCTTCCAATGAAACAACCCTGGTAAATTTGAGATAACTGCTTTCATTATAAAACGGTTTATAAGAGAAATGTAGCAAATAACTACGATTCAAGTCTAACACATAAATATTAATCAGCATTTCTTACTCCAGCCAGAGAATCCAGTGATTTACCAAATGTTTATAATATGCTTTCGTGTTGAATACCAAATAATTAAACCAACCCCCCATTGCTAATTCTGCTGCACAGACGCTCAGTTATCTATTTCGTGCTAAAAGGCTCAAGCTACTCCAGCAGTGAAATACTGCTTTGATCCTTGGCACCAAAGCACCCCTTACATTAAGTTGACTTAAGAACTTGAGAAAAAACAGTGAGATCAGTGGTCGATTAAAGGGAGGGGAAGGGGAGATCGATCACCCCCCCCACCGAGTCAAAAAAAAATCTTTTTCTCCAAATGACAAAATGTAGTTTTTTAATGACACTAAATATGCCTAAAAGGGATACTTTTACTGCCTAGGCAGAACAAGTCCACTTTTTCTGCCTGAGCAGTAAAAGTTATTGACTTTCAAATGAAAAAATGACACAAAACTGATTTTATTACATAACAACTATAAACTACAACAGAATATTTCTACTTATTATTAATATTTATCGTGACTTGTGAACAATGATTTAATACAATTGAACTTTCTCCACTTCCCTCCTTTTTCGAAAAATTAACAATATTATTGTCCACACTACCTGATACTACGGAAACGCCTGAAAATATTTTTTTGCCGATGTTTAACATATTGGCTAGTGAATCCTCGATATAGCCCACCGCGACCGCGGAGGACTTCAACATTGTTATGTCCCCACCATAGTGCACCAGCAACGTGGCCGAAGTTCTGCGAAAGCAGTGCCCAGTATACTCTCTCGCATTCGCTAGTCCCAGAAAATAAGCAATTTCTCAACTTCTTTTCTTTCAAAAACTCGGGATTTTTTGCATGGAAACCATCTGACTGCCGTTTCAAAAAAGCTCGTAACTTTAGATGTTTTGCCAAATCAACGTTGTTTTTATGCAGCTTTCAACATCGAATAAGTAGACCATAACGTTGAAGGCTTCATTTGCTTCGAAAGATCGGAAAAATAGGCAATCAGCACATTTTCAGAGATTTCTATATTCAACGAATCTGCGGTATGTGAGTTCATATACAGTTCTCGAATTCTCCGTTAGTAGATTCAATTCCACGTCTCGCGCTTGGTCTTAGGTGGTGTTAGTGGTAATAACTTATCTTCACTTTCAATTAGGTCCGTTTCGAACAAATTTTGAACTTTCAAAATGACATTGACAATAAAGTCAACAAAACAATCCACCAAACGTTATCAGCGGTAAACGTAGTAACGACAAGCCAGTTACCTTTGATGAAACGCAATAATTATTAAAATAAGTATAAAAAAGACGATTTTTCGTGAAATTAGAGCAAATTTGGAAAAAGAATTATATGTTTCACACGTCACAAAAGCAGATTTAATGCCTTGGCTGGTTTCCTAGCCTCGGCTATGAATCATCAGCCGCGGCACTAAATCTCGTGCTTTTGTGCCTAGTAAAACAAATAACTATTGTTCCACTAGGCACAAAAGCACGAGATTTAATGCCGCGACTGGTGTTTCATAGCCAATGCTAGGAAACCAGCCACGGCATTAAATCTGCTTTTGTGCCGTGTGAAACATATTATTTTTTCTGCAAATTTGCTCAAATTTCACGAAAAATCGTCTTTTTTATACTTATTTTAATAATTATTGCGTTTCATCAAAGGTAACTGGCTTATCGTTACTATGTTTACCGCTGATGACGTTTTGTAATAAAATCAGTTTTGTGTCATTTTTTCATTTGAAAGTCAATAGCTTTTAGTGAAAGTATCCATTTTAGGCCTATTTAGTGTCACTAAAAAGCTACATTAAATGTCATTTGGAGAAAAAAAACTATTATTTTAAACGAACTACATAAATTATATCAAAAACATAGATTTAACTTTAGTTTTGTTTCAATTTGTGAGAAGCAGTCGATAGCACAAACGAATAGGAGGACAGTTTCACACATATCTGTTGTTAGTTTAAGTGCCAGAGAGAGTTAAAAAGCCTATTAGAAAAAAAATTTGAGAATTTTTTCACCTAGACATCCCACAATTACATCTTTGAAGACTCATCTCCTCACAGAAATTCTTTAATCTGCCACTGAGTGCGGCTAATGGACGACCAGTCATTATCCTCTCACCATCATTCATTTAACAGATTCGTGGAGCGAGGGTGGGAGTCGAGCAAAATCTCACCAAGGGGGAAGGGTGCATCTTCATTCATTTAAAATTGGAGAAAGATTATCAATGTAGGTGTCCTGTAGCCATTGCCTGCATTAGGACATCAGGAACAAGGCCAATTTGCCTTGCTTGGACATCCGAATAACCAGAAAACCAATCTATCAGAAAACGTTTATTTAACAACCCACAAATCTATTGAACGCTCTACCCTCGGCGGTTTGAATACAGCATGAACTGTCTGTCATTCATTGAAGTCATCTCGAGGAGCTTGAGAAACGTTACAAGCTGTTGCTTTTCCTAAGATTTGCTCATAAAAAACTCGAAAAACGTTGCCTTTAGAATCTTCATAGATATTCGGTTTTAAATATATCGGTTTTTGGATTATATGGAAATTCATATCATTTTGTTTCGATATGAAATTTTTATTGGCTCTTAATTTTAGTTTTTGTATTTTATAGAATATTATTTTCGAGAAATTCATACGATAATCCTGGTGCAAATTGATTTAGTCAAAACTTGTCAGGATATTTATTGGTCTTCATGAATACGAGCGTAAATTGCAGCAGATACGGCAAGGCAACACTCTCAAATAATGCAAATTGTATTCACGATGAGTGTTTCAATATATCAATTTGCCCTATCCGCTTTAGCTAGCTGAATGTGAAAAGAAATATTTATTATGAATCTTTGGTGAAACGTATGTGCTAAAAGTTGGATAATCCGATTATGAATCTGATTTTTTAGGGTTTCCCATGGAAGAACAGCCACGTGAGAGAATGAATAAATACAGTTAAACATTCTGCTTCAGGAGTAGTTCCTATAGTTTTTTAGATTATGCAATTATTTTTTTATGTAAACGAAAAAACGATGGATGTTAACTGATCCTTTTGAATAAAACAATCCAGTATTCACATATTTTAAAATTGTAATCCCCATAGTTTTCATCTCATTTTCAAATGATGAAAGGTATTGAATTGCTTCAAGTAATGCACATAATAACTCACTGTAATTGAATGAAGAGATTACTTTACTAACCATAGTGATTTTGAGAATGCTCTTTTTTAAGATATGTAAACCATAAGAGCAGTTCGAATGCTAGAACATTTGATAATCGTGATACAGGTTTTAAATCCTTTGAGCTGAAAATTATTTTTCATGGCAACTGTATTTTTCTTCATACTTTTGGACGGTGTAGTCTTGTGATGAACTTCGGTGAAATATCTGAAACATTGAATGATGATTTGTAGAAAAACAACACGCCCTCTAGTAGACATGGTGTATTTTGAATCAGCTGGATCATTCATGATAATTTGGAATATATATTTTTATGCTATTATAAATGAGGCTATCTTCATGAGACGACTGACGTAAAATATTCATAACATTATGATCCTATTCCAAGCTTTTTTGATTTAATGTATCATTCTGTTATGACAGTATTCTCCTCATACTCCTTCCATGGTGAGAAATGATGCTGAAGGGGAACCTCTTGTCTCTCTTTATCCTCTATATATATATATATATATATATATATATATATATATATATATATATATATATAGAGAGAGAGAGAGAGAGAGAGAAGTATATATATCTTAATATATATAAATTATGTGTCACGTTGTTTGTCCGCGATGGACTCCTAAACTACTGAACCGAATTCAATCAATTTTGCACACCGTGTGCAGTTTGATCCAACTTGAAAGATAGGATAGCTTACATCTCAATTCATATTATTTTATTGCAAATTATTTGTTGATTATTTCTGTAAGTTTGATAAGATACTCACAGATGGCGGTATAAGGTAGTTAGATGACTGGATTGAGTAAGAATCCAATAGATGGCGCTATGTGGAAATGACTATCGCTTCACGTGTTGCTGAGGCCAAAGTATAAGTAAAATTTATATTATAGTAAATGCAATGTGAAATTATTCTTATTTTTTTTCAATTTTTGGTGTTTTATTGTTTAGAACTCTCTTATCAAAATAAATATATGTAAGTATTATCATATCAAATAGTTATATTCCAGCAAGCGTTGTGTTGACATATTATACATTATTTGAACAACGTTTGCCGGGTCAGATAGATTGATAGATATTTATATATATATATATATATATATATATATATATATATATATATATATATATATATATATATATCTATCAATCTATCTGACCCGGCAAACGTTGTTCAAATAATGTATAATATGTATATATATATATATATATATATATATATATATATATATATATATATATATATATATATATATTTATCTAAATAAATATATATTTATTCATCTATCTGCCGATGTTTCTTTATCTATCTATCTATATATTTATCTATCTATCTCTATAACATTTTATCTATCAATATAGTAGTAGATATATATATATATATATATATATATATATATATATATATATATATATATATATATATATATATATATATATATATATATATATATATATATATATATATATATATATATATATAGATATATATTGATAGATAAAATGTTAGATAGATAGATTAATATATAGATAGATAGATTAATAGATAGAAAGATAGATAAAAATAATTTATATGGCAGAACAACGTTTGCCGGGTCCGCTAGTATATATATATATATATATATATATATATATATATATATATATATATATATATATATATATATATTTGAATATTTATATATATATATATATATATATATTGTTTAATTATTTAATTATTGGGGTATCGGTCAGGTTAGGTATAGATGATTATACTCTTTAAAACGTTCAAGCTTTCGGCTTGAACGTTTTAAAGAGTATTATCATTTAGACCTTACCTGACTGATATCCCAATAATTCATTGATTAAACATTACTTGACAGTCAATAATCAAATTAAATATATATATATATATATATATATATATATATATATATATATATATATATATATATATATATACCTATATATTTAATTTATTTTAATTTTTTTATTCTTCACAAATAGGAATACAAACAGTTCAAAATGTTAAACAATTCAATTATACAGTAGAAATATTAATCAAAATAAAATATTGAACATATTATCAATTGGACCACGGGACAAACTGCTTCTTAACTTTGTTTACAAAGGTATTCAAAGAGTCAGAAAAAATATCAATGTCTATTATGTTTGAAATGGAGTTATAACTTTTCAAGCATCTATGTAAAGGAGAATTCAAATAGTAATTTGTGTTGAGTATGGATGTATGAAACAAATTATAATAGCGAGTGGTATATTGTGGAAGATTGTAATGAATCAAGTCATTCATAGAGGAAGATTGAAAGATACCATTTATCATTTTGAAAGAAAATTTGATGTTGGCAATAGCTCTTCTGTCAGCAAGATGAATCAAATTGAGTTTTCGATTTACGATGTGATTTTGTCACATGTTCTTGAAATATCTTTTGTTAGTATAATCAATGAATTTGTTTTGGATACTCTCTATTTGTTTTATATACCTATATATATATATATATATATATATATATATATATATATATATATATATATATATATATATATATGTGTGTGTGTGTGTGTGTGTGTGATAAAGATAATAAATATGTTGGGAAATTCATTAAAAAATTGATGATCAAATCAACCCTACATCAGAGCTAATTTCATAAGATTCCTCAGGGGATCCTTCAAGGGAGAATGTTTTTTTTTTTTTGACGAAGACGAAATGCCTTTATGCACTAAGAGTGTGGGGCTCATTTTGCATACTACCCACTAAAAACTCTACGGTTAATAGTCGTCAGGTTCTCTAGCTGTTCAGAGAATACCTGATCGCCACTCCTGTAGCATGAGGAGCGGAATCAGGCGCATGCCCATACCATCACTCCTCCTCTACAATTATTCGTTTCTCTCTTCAATTTTTGTCTATCTCCTTCTTGTTGGATTCTGGTTGCCTTTCCTTCAGAGCCATTATTTCCACAATGTACTCGAAAATAACATTCCAATTTCTCTTACTACTTAGCATAGTACTGATAATATTATCTTTATTTGGGGTTTCCTTCAACATTCCCCACGCCCAGTTCCTATTTTCTGTCCATCTATCACATACAAAGATTGCATGTTCCGGACTGTCACATATCCCACAAGACCTACACCGGTCATCCTGTGTTTTACGAATTCTATGGGTAAAAGTACCATAGGGTCCATGCCCTGAGAGAAACTGGGTAAAGTAATAGTTACTTCTCATATGGCAACACTTCACCCATTCTCCTATGTCAGGGATAAGTTTCTTTGTCCACTCGGC
>JARQZK010003613.1:450000-525000 GCA_030704885.1 Cynegetis impunctata
ATTATTGAGGAGGCCCTTAGCCTCCTTTGACTAGCCGCCCCTGATATATATATATATATATATATATATATATATATATATATATATATATATATATATATATATATATATATATATATATATATATATATATATATTGTCAAGTATATAGCTAATGAGGAAATAATTAATTTAAAAAAACATATTCTTCCATTAAATCGAATGGAATAATTCGCGAAGTAATTTCAACATTTGCGGAAAACTCGTCTGCTTCACATCCGGTCTAGAAGCAAGTCATCTCTTTCTTTAGATCAATAGTCACGTACGCCAAAAGTATGAATATCGATACAAATTCAAAATCATTTCATTCTAATTCTGATCCTGATTATAAAGTTCACTACCAGCTATGTACTTCGAAGATTTTCTCCCGTTCAAGATGGTTAGGTAAGGCTTATTTATCTTAACACTACTGATGAATGATGATTCCTGTACAAAATAATATGTTTTAATAAATCCCAGAAATTATCTAATTGAAATATAGTATTAACAATGTAATATATTTTATTTGCCCCCATTTAGATTTAGGGAACCCCAATATAGTGCAAGGTCACGTAGAAAACGTGACAATATATATATATATATATATATATATATATATATATGTATCTATATATATATATATATATATATATATATATATATATATATATATATATATATATATATATATATATATATATATATATATATATATATATATATATATATATATATATATATATATATATATATATATATATATATATATATATATATATATATATATATATATATATATATATATATTTATATGTCTACGTATGTTAAATCATAACTGTAGCATCAGTATGATTTGACGTTATTTCAAAAATTATTACTATATTACGTAAAAAATTAGGATTGTTCAATTAACGTGTATGCACATAATAAATAACTAACACAATTCATTTTGTGAGTATGTGAAACAAACAATTTTGTCTGTAACCCATTAGATAGAAAGGGTGCGCAAAAACCCGTAAAGTTGGAATTTATGTCTCACACCCTATAATGAAAATTTATGAACATGCCTCCAAGTACTCTTGGAAAACGAATTCAACAAAGGTTCTTGATGTGAGTGCAGGAAATGAAATTTTTTTGGGAATATGTTTTTTGAGGAAATTGCAAATTCTCAACCGGCGGATCATATTTTCAGAATATTCGAAGTGCACTATTTCCCAGATAAAGAAATTTAATCAGAAGAATGAGATCAATATCCAGTTCGTTGATCTGAAATCTTTTTCTCTCTATATATATCGAAGAGGAAATGATTGAGTTTATTTGTGCAGTCAATTCATAAGCATATGCAGCTTATCTTTGTGTATATGTAATACGAAATCTACTTCAGAAGTTGTCATGACTTTTATTAAAGTTTCCCAGGTATCAGCTATGCTTTATTAGGATATAAATTGCTTCGTTGAGTATATTTCCGCTCCAATGAATGAATGAATGATTGTTTATTCAGAAGTTTAGAATGAAGGTACAGGTACAGTTTACATGTTCAATAATAAATTAAATATTTTCAAATCACGAATAAAGCAAATCTTGTTACTTTGGCATCAATATGCCAGCGCGAGACACCTCCTTACAGGTGAACAAGAGTTTGTATGAACAATAATACTATTATATATATATATATATATATATATATATATATATATATATATATATATATATATATATATATATATATATATATATATATATATATATATAGATATATATGTATATATATATATATATATTTATATATATATATATATATATATATATATATATATATATATATATATATATATATATATATGCTAATCTTTCTAAACATGAAAGCGAGTAAAAAGAACAAAAAAAAATCATTTACGAGAAATATTTTAAATTTTTACAAAATTATGTAAAACTATAATATTTGGTTTGAACCAAATCTATACTAAAATACATATAGGTTGAAATGACATTAAGAAATTCATTAGAATACTTTACAGCATTACATATAGGTAATAAAAATGTTAGATTTAACTTTGAGTTTCCTACCTAATGTGTACTGAGCTATGTTGTAGAAGTTGAAAATTTTTAGTGCTACATAGGAAATACATTTCTGAGTTATTCTTTTGCACTTTTTCGAAATCTCTGCTACGAATTGTGGAATTTGTCTAGTGTTTTATTTTTCCATATACTGACAGACTGTATTGAATTTCGATCTTTGGAAAAATTCAGAAGGACTTTGTATGCATACAGTTTCCTCAATGAACATGGAGATCTTAGTGTAGTAGCTGTGAAGGATACCTTTGAGTTTTCCAAAAATTAATGATACAGTCTTTTTAGTTCTGGAATGAAAGTGTCTTCCGAAAAATGATTAGTCTATATTCTGCATTTTCTGTATAGCTTTAGATATCTATCTTTAGATTTTCAATCATATCACTTACTATTGTTTTCGTTTCAGGCTAGATTATCAATTACAAGGAAGCGAATCGATTCACAGAATAATATACGAAGGAATACTAACAAAAGGTAAGCAATTTCCCCTATGATACGATCACTATCCTCGTGTCAACAAGTTCGCTTCCAATATGATATAACATAAACACTGACAGTTATTAACACTATAAACTTCGACGGAAAACATTAATACGTTGTCATTTCATCGAAATTACTTTTCTTCCTATCCCGTTCTTTGTTATTTTTATCCCTTGAAAATACAAAAATCATAAAATAGAGGTTCACAATAAATTCCTTATTTCCGACATAGATAATGATCAATAAAAATTTAGCAATTTATGTTTTCAATAATTATAGCGATCAATTTTAATGCTGTTCTGCGCAAATTTATATGACGTAAATAGATTGACTGTTTTCATTGAAACGCAGTGCTGCTCCAAAAGGTCATGAATTACCGGAATTTTTCATAAAATGACTTTGCTGTTAGACTTAACTTATCGAATTAGAGAGATTTTCAGTGATTTTATGAATTTATCTGAAAATGTGTTGATTATTTGTGACATAAATTAGTAGATTGAGGTAAGGTGAGTTAATTACATGCAGCAGAGTATTTATTTCACTAATAGGATTAATTGCGCGTGACATTAGGAAATAGAAGACTCGCAAAGTTGCAAAAAAAATGTCACCTGGACATTCTCGAGCACAGTTAAATTTGTTTATTTTTCACTTGTATATTATTTGTTGATTGTAACTTAGATACTGTTACTATGAATACACTCATTATGCCCTAGGGCGTTATGAGCGGGCATTATAGATCACAACGCCCGCTCGTTGTACGAGGAGAAATGAAGCAACTTCCATTGATTAAATACTTCATAATCCTTGTCGTCATGCGACTCTGGATTTCGCCGCCAATGAATTATTCGCAGCTTTGGCTGCATTCTCTATGATATTCTTGGGTAAATTCATTTTCATTTCCATTATTTCCATAAGACTACTCAAAGAAAGCAGCAATGAAATTCACTAAATGTGATGACAAAAATATTCACAAACGTCAAAATATCAACAAATGACATGCCTACTATGAGAAGGAAAATGGAAAGTATAGGAGCAATAGACCAATTTTGAAATCTATTTTTCATTATAAAAAAATTATTTTTTCACGAAAAATAAAATCTTGTATGCACCACGTACATTACTAGATCCTAACGCCCATCTAGCAACATTCATCGCTCCTCGGTCCAAAGGCCCTCGGGTCGAATGTTTCCCTCCGGACGTTAGGATCAATATAACGCACTTGCTACATAAATAACTATTTTATTTTGCAGGAAATGCCACGTTTTTTTGCATTTTCGTATATCGAACATTAGTTTTGGTCGCATAAAAATCGTAAGTCTTTTGAATAGGAGCTCCTTTAGGGTTTACTTAACTCGCTGGAATAAATTTTTTTCCCAATTTTCAACCCCTTCATACGATCACCCCCACCATGCAAACCGGCAGATTAACCTACCTTCGTTATCAGAGAAATGTGGGGTGTATCAATTATCAATATTTTACGCACTCGAGTATTTATATATAACGATTTTTTTTACATTTTTGAAAATGTGTACACGATTCCTCCCCAGCGTTGAAAGGACATACATCCTACAACTTTTTTTCATTCTAGCATCTGATCTTCACAATCCATAAGGTCCCCTAATTAAACTAATTATAGATTAGTAATTTTTCATCACAGGAATATTTGAAATAAGAAATAAATGTTTATCAGTCATACCCCTTTTTTTTAACTCGAAATGGTCTAAGTAGTGTACCTACATAGGTTCTAGCTCACTTCAACTTTTCTACAACGTGAGGGTTAGGTTCTACAACGTGTTGGTTCTAGAACCAAGACGTTGTAGAACCCATCCCCCACGTTGTAGAACCCAACCCTCACGTTGTAGAACTCAACCCTCACGTTCTAGAACCAAGACGTTGTAGAACCCAACCCCCACGTTGTAGAACCCAACCCTCACGTTGTAGAACCCAACGATCATAGCCACGCCCCGAAGTCGCGCATGCGCAGAACTGACATTTCGGACTTCGGAAAAGTTGAAGTGAGCTAGAACCCGTGTAGGTACACTACTGGTCTAGTTATAAAAAACAAAGAGAGAACCGAATTCCAGCCGGATTTTTTTCATCGTTCTTGACATTCAATCAAGTATTCATAGAAACCTATGGAGTTATGGTTCAAGTTGCACACAGAATCTTTCAAAGGTCGGTTTGACCTAGGTGGCGCCATTTTAGGTGTGTATAACTGTAGAAAATTGGTCTTGGCACCCAGAACAAGATCAAAACTTAATACATATTCTCAACACCAATACCAAGACTAGCTAATGTTGTTGGTCTTGGTCTTGCGAAGCCCTACAAGAAAAAATCTTTTACTTTTGTGATTTCTGTTGTTCAAATTCAATTTGAATGACTGACTTTGGCTCACAAGTAAGTTGTACATTGAAAATATTATAAACCTTTTCAATGTTCAACTTAGTTGTGAGGATATATTCTTGAACCTATAACAACGCAAGTTCGATATATAAGAACATATTGCATATTGTGATAAAACTTGTGAATATAGCAGGGAAGTTTCAGCAAATATGGTTATAAAACAGAAAGAAATATTGAAAAGAAATCATCACAGCTTCGAGAAAATTTGACACCTCCAACCAACCAAAAATATTCACAACAAGAATCCTAAACAGTGTGAGTTAAATAATCTATAATGACTGTCAGCCACTAGTTTTAAATCCAATTTTAGAAGGAAAACATATAATATATCAAAAAAAAAATGAAAGACACCCTACTGCGTAGCACTAGGAATGATAAAACCCCTCGTCGCATGTGCATGTCGTCAATATTTTTTGAATGTACCTATTTTATAAATTAAATAACAATGAAAGTCGATTTTACGAATGAAATGAAGGAAAATTGCAATAAATGTATTAATAAGTCGATATTACGAATAAAATCCGTGAAAATTTAGCAAAAAAATTCATTGTTTGACTGTCGAATTTGAATATCCTATCCCGGCTCATTTTGCTGCAAATTATGAATCAAATTGATAAGATATCTCTATGGATGGGAAGCAGACACAGACGCAGAATCAAGCTTAAGCTATCAACGTCGCTTGGTTACCGTGGCACACAGAGCACTTCGACGCATGTTTTGTAGGACTTCGTACATATCGACCTTGGCGCATGCGCATGTCGTAATGCCTATCTAAAAATAGCTATAATTTTTATTCTTCATCGTGAAAAAATTGGAAACAAAATTTCTCTGATGAAATCATATGTATTTTATCGATATCCGTTACAATTTTTAAAATCGGACCAGATTCCAACTTTTTGTAGTGAGAATTTAGCTTCACTTCGGGGAAAAACGCTATATTTTTTTATTCTTCGTTGGTAAAAATTGGGAATTCAAATTCCCTGATGAAATCATATGTGTTTATCGATATCCGTTGGAATTTTTAAAATCGGGCCAGTTACCAACTTTTTGTAGTGAGACTATAACCCCTTTAGCTTCGCCTCGGAGTAATAAATGACGATTTGAAAAAACAGAATATCGAACTGGTTTTTATCCTTATGTTACGTGAGGTGAATATTCAATTAACTGTCAATTCCTTCTTGGTTTTTCAAGTTAAATTATACTTTTTTTACTGTCTGATGAAATATTTAATACTTTCGCAAATTTTTCTCTAAGTTTGAATAGGAACCTTCAGGAATATGAAAATATCAAATCCATATGATTCAATCTCAATTTTCAATGATATTTGGTACAAAATCAAAATATAATACTGCCTTTTCATCTGGATCGATTCCGATGAAAATCCGTTACCTATTTTAATTAGTTTCTGCTTATTAAAGCAATATCAGTTTCGTGATTTATATATTGCAGAAAATAATGAAATGAGCATCCAGTTGCATATTTTCAATACTTCATATGACAATACTTTAATAAATAATTTATTGCATACGAACTCATTTTGAAAAACAATGGTAAGTTTTACAAATGATGTATGTTTTTGCTGCATTGTTTGCTGTAGGTAATTTGTTCGCCAAGTTTTATATTTTAGAATACTAAAGTTTTTCATATATTCTAAAAATTCAAGGAGATTTTCATTCAACTTGATTTCATATTAATGTGGTTCATTTCTATATTCATAATTTTAAATATCTTCTATTTTTCTAATGTTCATTCAATAACATTCACACAGTCAATTATGTAATTATTTATTGCAATTACTAATTTTCGAAAGAAGCTAGACAGACTTTCATTCACACAGGAAATTCTAAACATACTATGATTCGTCCTGAAAGAAATTGATATTGATACAAAATATTCGACAAAAATAATACATTAAGACAAAATAGATGTTAGTTAGTATGAACCATATTTTAAACATTTCAATTAAAGAATAAAGTGTATCCCAAATTACTACTTAAAAACGCATAGCATCCCAGAAGTTTAGTAACATATTTTCTGCTACCAATGATGACATAAAAATGATTAAATCATTGACCAAAATTTTCTTTTCAGCCTGCCAGTTATATCTCCAAAAAAAAGAATCCTTTATATCTGATAAAGATATCCCAGACAGCAAAGATTGTGAAATATGGTTTCCGAATGGAGGGGACCATGGACTCATAATAGAACTCACTCGACTTAATATACCCTGTTCTAAGGGTTATGTACACTTTTCTGGACTTAATATAAGTCAACATCAACATTTCAAAGGACATAAGCAATCACATCTCTGTGGTAAGCTAGAGGAGCTATCGGAAGTGGATAGAAGGATATACTTTCCAGCATCTCGTATACCCCCGCTGATGAAACTTATGAATACTCCAGTTTTCTCTCTCTCATATCATTTGGTAGATTATTGTTATAATATTACTTTCGTAAGGAAGAACGGTTCTTTCGAATTGAAACCAACAGGAGAGTTGATGTGCACCTTCAAAATCTACCTTCCTTATGGAAACAGAGTAGCGTTAACCCTTATTATTGGAGATTCTACTGTAACAGGTAAGCATTATAGTTGGAAATGAAGTAAAACATTTTTTTGGAAACTGTTGAGAAAGTATCGACTTTTTTCTAGGCATTGTGATATGCACATATTAACTTCAAATGAAAAATTAACCATATTCTTGCTCTAGCCAAAAAAAAATCCAACCTTTGGATAATGTCATATAGCGCCATCTCACAAAATTTCAAGGTAACAATTGATTATCCTCAATAGACCTTTTCACCACTTATGATTTTTGTGCGCATGCGTCAGTATCCGCCATCTTTTTCGACTGTTTTATGTAAACAAGCATGGTAATGATTAAAATCAACAAATGTGAAATAAATAATATCCGTTAAGAAAAAGTAACCACAAAATAAAACAATAAGTATCTTGATTTGAAAATACATGCTGTAAGTCCACTAAAATTATTTTATTTTTACGGAAACGAATAAAAAAACAGTGTTGTTATGCAGTATGTATATGTAAGAGTGGTATCGATATAAGTCATTTAAAGCCAATACATGTGCTAATAAGATATAGATCCTAGTTAATTGGAAGATATTTACTTAATACCTCAAAATTTACTTCATTTTACTCAGGTACTACGATTGGACTGATATATAACCCCGCAATAATCTAGTGTTTTTTTGCTTTTTTGCGAACACCCATGATACTTCATCCACTTTTTTGATTGTTCACAGTTACATGCTTCATTTTAATTGTGAACAAGTACAGCTCCATCAATAATTTGTTCCAATAGTCAATTTACTGTGGAGAAAATGCCTTCCAATGCATTTGGTACAAAACAGCACTAAACTTTTAAACTACCGCTCTTTCAACACGGCTGCTGCGCTTGCGCATAACTGATGATGAAAAGGTCTATCAACAATACAATAGAGCTGTGACGGTTGCTATGGAACTAAGCCAATTTGAAACATTGTAGAATTTTGACTTTAGGATATATATATAATATTTAGGACTTTAGGACTATATATAATATAAATATATAATTATGTATATATATATATATGTATATATATATATATATATATATATATATATATATATATATATATATATATATATATATATATATATATATATATATATATATATATATATATATATATATATATACAGTGGAATCTCTATAACTCGAATGTCAAGGGAAATGCAAAAAAATTCGAGTTAACGAGTTTTCGACTTAACAAGAACTTCGAGATACATATGACTTAACTGCTGAAATTTCGACTTACGCCGTCTTTTGCTAGATAAATTGCTACTTGATTCATATCTTCGCAATATTTCGGCTTCATTATTAATTATTGTAGACAAAGTGCTTGCCTGCACTCCGTATTGAGCTGCGACGTCTTTTTTTTTCATGCCACTTTTTACCGCATTGATAACATCACTTTTTTCACGTAGAGTCAAAGTCTTTAGTTTCCGCTTTGTACTCATGTTGTTGTTAGTTAACAGCCCAAATAATATGTACTGACGGACAAGCTAGTTACATATTTCGGGGAATTACAAGTAAGACGTCATTATATTTTACTAACTACGACTTACGGAGTCTCCTTTTTGAAATTCGAGTTATAGAGTATAAATATGTATCATCAATACTTCGTAGGGAAATAACATTTTGTTCGAGTTACAAAGTCTAAATAATTCGAGATACCGCGTATTTAGGTGTTCAGCGGGAGGGAATTACAATTTTTTTCGACTTACCGAGGATTTCGACTTAACGAGGTTCGAGTTATAGAGATTCCACTGTATATATATATATATATATATATATATATATATATATATATATATATATATATATATATATATATATATATATATATATATAGTAATTTGAGTTAGAAATCCGACGTTAACGTTTCGTCACGAAATTCGTAACTTTCTCAAAACTTTTCAATTCACTGAGAAAGTCACTAATATAATGACGAAACTTCAACTGTTCGATAAAGTTAATATTCTAACTCAAATAGCTTGTTGTTGCTGAAAAAAATACAGGTAATTAAACATACAATACAGGAAAGAATAATTTATATGTATATATACACACACACACACACACACACACACACACACACACACACACACACACACACACATATATATATATTATTTACAGGGTGTTTTTTAATTGAATGTAAATAATTTGGGGGTGAATTTTGGGCCTATTTTAAGACGAAAACTCCATATGAACGTATGTCCTAAACGTACGCCTAATTTTTGAGATACAGGGTGGTAAAGTTTCAGAAAATAAATAATTTTTTATTTATAACTTTAAAACCACACACAAAATATTTCAATCAAATTTGGTATGCAAGAACTACTCATCAATGTCCATTTTTTGTATGCAATACAGGTTTTAAATTTTCCACCATTGGCGTTCATGCAGATTTTGCCTTGCATACTTCAGCAAACATGTATGGTACGCCACTGATTTTTCTTAAAATTGAAATTATTTTTGAAATGTACATTCTGTTTTGAAAAATTTGATTTCTTGAGTTTCCTTCGAGCGACACATGGTTTTCGCTTAAAAAAATTCTCTGCATAATCATAAGATTATCACATTGCAGGAAATGGATTTTTGTTGAAGGAAAATTGGTGCATCGAACAAACAAATTAATTTAATTTTTTTGTAATTTTTTCTTAAAGTTTTTTGAATATTTTGTGTGGTTTCAAAGAAGTAAATAAAAAATGATTTATTTTCTGAAAGTTGACCACCCTGTATCTCAAAAACTAGGACGTTTAGGACATGCGTTCATATGAAGTTTTCTTCTTAGAATGGACCAAAAATTCATCCCTCAAATTATTTACATTCAATTAAAAAAAACACACACACACATATATATATATATATATATATATATATATATATATATATATATATATATATATATATACATATATATATATATATATATATATATATATATATATATATATATATATATATGTATATATTTATATAAACAATTAAATAGTGTTGAAATAATGGACTCTAGTGTTATACAGTGTGAATAATGACATTTAGTTCTTTTGAAAATTGTTCTGCGTAAACAGCATTTATACTTTCATTGACTATTTTGAATTTTTCATTCGAGGTAAATCAACTACTTCTTCATTTCAAGAACTTCCTTTCGAAGAAACCAAATGCAATGGTCTTGAAACGCTACTCTACGATGGCGACAACCAATGGTCACACTGTACGCGTCCTGGGGACGCAGAACGACAAATCGAAATTGTTTCGCGCGGTTGCCGGGTAATGTTACAAGCGACTGTCCGTGGTATCGATAACGGTGCAATTGGCCTCCGAATGACGTATCGTGCTGAGCCAATAGAAGAAATCGTAGGTTTGTGCGAGTTTGGGTGGGTGGCATTGAGGCAATTTTGCCTTTCAGTTATCGAAGGAGTTAAGTTGCCCTGGGCCCAAGCTGAAATGGAATGTGTACGAAAGGGTGGACACTTGGCTAGCATAAGAAGTGAGCATGCGCAGAGCATTGTAGACAATCTGCTACTGAACAGGTAAGTGAGGTTTTTCAGTACGTATTAATCTGATCTCCATTTTCATCTACGAACTGAAGAGTAATAACAGAGATTTTCAATGTGGATATATACGTATTTATATATATATATATATATATATATATATATATATATATATATATATATATATATATATATATAGTATACTTCGTTGCTTATGTTAATGATATTCATATAGTACCTACCTATTGAAAAAATCATTTGTTAACTTATTTGCGGATGATACTCTTGTTTGTGTAGCAGGAAATAATTTTGGGGAAATGTCGAATACCCTTAACAATGAACTAAAAATCTTGTATGACTGGCTTTGCCAAAATGAATTGAAACTGAACACATCAAAAACAAAATGTATGGTAATAGGTTCAAAGACAAACTGTAGAGTTTGGGTTAGCTCTCAACATCAAAGGCTCTAAAATTGATTTTGTTTCTGAAAAAAATATTTGGGTATTTTCTTGGATCCCCAACTTAGTTTCTCTAATCAGATAGATTATTTATGTAAAAAATTAGGTAAAAAAATTTTTCGTCGCATTTCAAATTATTTGTCACAATGGGCAAAAATACTTGTATATAACACAATTGTTTTACCGCATTTTAATTATTGTTGTTCCTTATTAATATCTTGTACTCAGGAAAATATAAAAAGACTACAAATTCAGCAAAATGAAGTAATGCGTATTATCCTTAATTGTAATAAATATACCCCAATAGTAAGCATGCTGCAGGCTTTAGATTGGTTATCTGTCGGGCAGAGCATTAAGAAGGCGAACCTGGTTTTAATATATAAAATAGAGCATAAAAAATAGCCAAACTATCTTAACGGTTTTCTGAAAAAAAGATCAAACTTTCATGAATATAATATTCGTTCAGGCCAAGACTACAACATTCAGTGGGTTAAAACGGCAACTTTACAAAAATCCTTATTTTGTGAAGGTGTTCGCATCTTGAATGCTCTTCCCGGGATATTAAAGAATGCTCCCAATTTGAAAATTTTCATTAAAAGAGTTTGTACATTTTTAAGGGAAACATAGTAAGATAATATTTATTTTTGTTACCTACTAACAACACGCTTTGAAAATATTTGTATTTCTTTTCAATAACTAGCAAAGTGCTAAATAAAGATTATTATTATTATTATATATATATATATATATATTTATATATATATATATATATATGTATATATATATATATACAGTGCTTTCATGATGAAAGGAACAAATTCATTAAAAAATTAGGTTTCTATTTCATGTTAAAATCCTCGGACAGGTCGATTAGTATTTTTATTTGGGCATTTATTTTTCGCAATAAAAATTTTGTATACAGGGTGTCTCATTCAAGAGCTATGGCTTTGTCATTAGTTTTTTTAAAGGTAATACCCTGCATATTATTTCACTTTACAATTCTACGATAAATTCTTATCACTTTTTGTGAACATACCATATGCCTCAACTCGAGGGATTGCCAGAAACGGAGATAGTGGGTAATGAGAGGTACGATATGAAAACACACAAATGTAATTACTAATTTAATTTTTACATATGTTCAATCTGTTGTCCGTTTACTTCGAGACATTTTTGAAGTCGATTCAATGTTTCCCGTTGCACATTTTCAATTACTTCTGGACTGATAAGTCTTATTTCCTGCCTGATTCTCTCTTTTAGATCATCAATATTATTTGGTCTATTCAAATAAACTTTAGACTTCAAATAACCCCATAAGAAAAAATCCAATGGGGTTATGTCCGGTGATCTTGGCGGCCACTCAATCGGACCTCTCCGTCCTATCCATCTGTTGGGAAAAGTTGCATCAAGAAATTGTCGAACAGCGATTGAATAGTGAGGAGGTGCCCCATCTTGTTGAAACCATATCTCGTTATTAGGTATGTCAGGATCTTGTGGGTTAGGAAACAAAACAGCTAAAGCCGGAATGAGTTCGAACTGGAGAAAGTTCAAGTAGTCCTCTCCGTTTAGTGTTCCTTCAAAAAAATAGTGACCAACTATACGATTTCGAACAATCGCTGCCCATGTATTAATTTTTTGAGGCCGCTGTGTGTGGCATTCTTGCATCCAATGAGGATTCTCGGTCGCCCAATACCTACAGTTTTGTCTGTTGACGTGGCCATTTAAAGTAAAGGTGGCTTCATCAGAAAAAATTATGTTTGTAATGAAATTTAGATGTTGATTATGAATTTCAAGAATCTGCTCACAAAACTGTACTCTGCGGTCAAAATCGTCTTCTAATAATTCATGTACCAGCTTAATTTTATAGGGATGATACTTATTTACCTTAAGTATTTTATGCACGGACCCTACTGATAAATTGAAATTATTGGAAATTGTAGTAATGGATGTATGAGGTTATCTTGGGTTTCTAGTAGAACGTTCAGCACTGTTTCTTCAGATACTCTCGGTGGTCTTCCTTTAGGTAAATCTCTAACGTGGCCGTATCTCCTGAATTTGATTCAATTTTGCTGACTGTCGATCTAGTAATTGGCGGACGATCAGGATGATTTTCATTGAATAGATTGCAGACTTCTTCTTGTGAACGCACCCTATCTCCAAAACCAATCATCATAAGTACTTCAATACGTTCTCTCTCAAGTAATTGCATTTTCTTAAACAATGAAGTAGTGTAGTGCCTGGAGCGTTAAAAACGTGAAAACTGCGGACTATACAGCACCAGTGAATGAATTCAGATGGTACATGTGAAATTTCATTCTTCAGATTTAATGACAATGTTTACCTAAATTTTTTTTTGTACTTTTAATCCACATTTTAAATCTCCAGGTGCTCCACTATCTCCGTTATAATCTGGGAATCCATCAAGTTGAGGCCCATTATGTTCACAAAAAGTGATAAGAATTTATCGTAGAATTGTAAAGTGAAATGATATACAGGGTATTACCTTTAAAAAAACTAATGACAAAGCCATAGCTCTTGAATGAGACACCCTGTATACAAAATTTTTATTGCGAAAATTGCCCAAATGAAAATACTAATCGACCTGTCCGAGGATTTTAACATGAAATAGAAACCTAATTTTTTAATGAATTTGTTCCTCTCATCATGAAAGCACTGTATATATATATATATATATATATATATATATATATATATATATATATATATAGATATATATGTATATATATATTTATACATACACACTTTTCTATTATTTAACTATCTGTTCCATATGCAACCCCGAGTAAGGAACTCTTACGTTCCCCACGACCCATGTACGTCACACCACAACAGGTTACAATATAGTGCACTCAGCTTCCTCACATCACCCTGTTCATTCATCACGTCATTAGCATGTTCATTTACGCGGCACATTTCGAGGAACCTCCTGGTTTTTTCCTTCTTATACCTGTCCAATATATTGACATCATCATATATACATCAACAGCATAACATGACCTGTATCATGTGCATGTTTAGCAAGTGCACACTTTTCTGGATGTAGTCTCGCATCACTACGGTACTGGGTTGACCATTTGCACAAATGTTGCTCTGTTTGGCCAATATAAATCTTCTGGCAATCTCTGCATCTCACCTTGTAAACAACACCGAACTCCTTCATTGTGGGCAGCCTATTGAAGATCTAACTTTTTTCCCTTGCCTACAACCCTTTAGTTGATCCTATTTGATATAATATGTATATCTATATGAATATAATTTCAAATATTCCCTATGAGAAACTCTAGGGGAAAAGCAAAGACGTCGAACGCGTTCCAAGTGCTCTGAGGTGATTTCAATAATTGGTGGTTTATGCTGAATTTAAACAACTGCATTTTGTATCAAAGCGGAAGCACTTCTGAGAGTAGAGCATTCTATAGGTTTGCGGTTCGGTACAGAAACGCTTTATGATAGATTGATGTGGGGCTGTTGGGATATGCAATAAAGTTGATGTGTATTATCTGCATACCTTGTATGATGAGTAAATTGAGATTCTAGTGGAATGATGAAGGCATTGACTGCTGAACAACTGCCGAAGTTATTTCCCCAGAAGGTACATAATTTCTCTGATGTTTGTACGAATGAAATAATATATATATATATATATATATATATATATATATATATATATATATATATATATATATATATATATAATATATATATATTATTCATTCGAATTGTTGTTGCCTGTGAACTATTTCTAATCTTTTGATAATTATTAGCAATAACAGGCTGGTTGAATCTCAAAAAACTCGATTTTATTAAAAAGTTGACGTTTCGCCACAACTTCTTAATAAAATCGAGATTTTTGAGATTCAACCAGCCTGTCATTGCTAATACATATCAAAAGATTATATATATATCAATATATATATATATATATATCTATATATATATATAAATATATATATAAATAGATGATATTTAAAATAAATAACACTTGGCTTTAAGTTTCACAAATATATTGAATAAAAATTAACAATTACATTAGTCAACTAGTTTCGGGTTATGGCCCATTATCAAGACTGAACAGAAAATACTTAACAAGCTTATTTATAATATTGATTGTAGTAGATGGGAAATTTGGTATTCAACTTGTTCATTTACGATGGGGTAATTCCTCTTAATGGGCACTACTAATTTCTAAAATTTCACACAGGTCGAGACGTTTGCCCTTTTTACCTGGGTGGAGGCATATCGTTTTCTCGAAGTCGATGAAATGGTTAAATTTTATACAAATGCGTCTGAGAGAACCAGTGGTGTTTTTGTTAAACAAAATTGACTTTTTTATGTTCTTCTACGCGAGTGTTGATTTTTCTGCCTGTTTGTCCGATATAAAATGATGGGCATTCATTACAAAAGATTTGTAAAACTACCACTGTTTTTTTCTCCAATATTGTTCCTATCCTTGTTATTGACTAAGAGTGACTTTAAATTACGTTTATTTGTACATATGCTTTTAATACCGTTTTGTGATAATCTGTTTGATGATTTTATTACTAATTCCTGGAATATAGTTTATTAAATGATATTTTTGTTTCGCTTTTTATGACTGTGAGGGATAAATTGAATTTAGAATATTCTTATGTCGTTTTTTCTTTATCATTTGATCAATCAAGATGTCTTTATAGCCGTTATTTATTGCTAATAATTTTAAAATATTAACTTCTTTAGTGAAATTTTCTTCAGAAAGAGGAATGGCAAAAAGTCTATGTATGAATGAGTGAAATGCACTTAATTTAATTTTAATTGGTTGACTGCTATCATTGTGTATTAGCGTATCTGTAAAAGTAGGTTTTCTGTAGATATTAAATGTAAGAGCTTGTTCTTTTCTAGATTTTATGATATCTAAATAGTTAAGGGAATGTTGATCATTGTCTATGTCTTTTGTGAATTGAATTGAAGGGTGAAAAGAGTTAATGTAATTGAGAAAATTATCTAACTGTCTATCCGTCCCACACCATATACAAAAAATGTCATCAACATAACGCCGCCATAATAAAACATTACTAATCAGGCTGTTTGTAGATTCAAAGATTTTATTCTCTAAGTCTAAAATCTTTGAATCTACAAACAGCCTGATTAGTAATGTTTTATTATGGCGGCGTTATGTTGATGACATTTTTTGTATATGGTGTGGGACGGATAGACAGTTAGATAATTTTCTCAATTACATTAACTCTTTTCACCCTTCAATTCAATTCACAAAAGAAATAGAAAATGAACAACATTCCCTTAACTTTTTAGATATCCAAATAACTAGAAAAGAACATGCTCTTACATTTAATATCTACAGAAAACCTACTTTTACAGATACGCTAATACACAATGATAGCAGTCAACCAATTAAAATTAAATTAAGTGCATTTCACTCATTCATACATAGACTTTTTGCCATTCCTCTTTCT
This sequence comes from Cynegetis impunctata, assembly GCA_030704885.1. NCBI lineage: Eukaryota > Metazoa > Arthropoda > Insecta > Coleoptera > Coccinellidae > Cynegetis > Cynegetis impunctata. Next base: position 466,962 of record JARQZK010003613.1, read on the forward strand.
GAAGAAAATTTCACTAAAGAAGTTAATATTTTAAAATTTATTAGCAATAAATAACGGCTATAAAGACATCTTGATTGATCAAATTGATAAGAGAAAAAACGACATAAGAATATTCTAAATTCAATTTATCCCTCACAGTCATAAAAAGCGAACAAAAATATCATTTAATAAACTATATTCCAGGAATTAGTAATAAGAATCATCAACAGATTATCACAAAACGGTATTAAAAAGCATATGTACAATAAACGTAATTTAAAGTCACTCTTAGTCAATAACAAGGATAGGAACAATATTGGAGAAAACAGTGGTGTTTACAAAATCTTTTGTAATGAATGCCCATCATTTTATATCGGACAAACAGGCAGAAAAATCAACACTCGCGTAGAAGAACATAAAAAGTCATTTTGTTTAACAAAAACACCACTGGTTTCTCAGAGCATTGTATAAAATTTAACCATTTCATCGACTTCGAGAAAACGATATGCCTCCACCCAGGTTAAGAAAGGGCAAACGTCTCGACCTGTGGAAATTTTAGAAATTAGTAGTGCATTAAGAGGAATTACCCCATCGTAAATGAACAAGTTGAATACCAAATTTCCCTCTACTACAATCAATATTATAAATAAGCTTGTTAAGTATTTATTTTTCTGTTCAGTCTTGATAATGGGCCCATAACCCGAAACTAGTTGACTAATGTAATTGTTAATTTTTATTCAATATATTTGTGAAACTTAAAGCCAAGTGTTTTTTTATTTTAAATATCATTATTTAATCATGTTTCACCAAGTGATAAGCGAAACTTCAATATTAGTATTATATATATATATATATATATATATATATATATATATATATATATATATATATATATATATATATATATATATATATATATATATATGCCACTCGTCATTGAGAATTTAATATAGTATTGTTCATAAAATATAAAATAAAAATATTTCATTAATTCTCTTTTCTAAATTTTGATTTCAGAAGAAAAGTGATTTAATAATTAATTTTCCAGAGTAGTTTCACTTCTGACATTGTGTACTTTGTACGCACGCACTTTTTTTTATTTATTTACACTGCATCGCGACCTTAACGTCTATTGTGTCCCTCCTCAGAGCTGTTATCACTATTGCGCCATCTACAGCTCGCCTTCTTGTTCCAGAGTAATAATGAAATCCAATATCTGAAAAATTTGCTAGGAGGTTACGTTCTCCCTCCTACAAGTTCCTTGTCCAAAACATTCCTTTCGTTCGCTTACAATGGGGAGGCTTTCTGTAATGCCTCAGGTGAACAGGAGTTTCCTCCTTCTCCCCATAGAATCTACACTCAGTTTCTAATAACCCTATGCTGATCAGAAGCTACCTGAGACCACAGTATTCTGTAAGGAAGCCAGTGAGTAAGTGACATTTATTCTCACTGAAATCCAGACTTCCTTTGAATCTTGCAGCTTTAAAGTTTCGAAGGGTGTTTCTATTTCGGTTTCATCTTTCTCGAGAAACTCTTAAAGTTGAATTTTCCAATACCACAGAAAGTATATGACATTCGTGCTCCATTTCTGGTGAGTGTATTAGCCTCTCCATTTCCTTCTACTTCCCAAGTTACCGGGAACACAGACCCCCATTGCCCATTTCATTGAGTTTTGCTCTGACACTCCGATATCAACTCTGAATCGATGACATGGAAGCTCAGTGCTTCGATTCTAGCTTGACTGTCAGAAATGGTAACTATATTGCGTTTCTGACAATTTCTTTCTAGGTTTATATCTACACATTTTTCTATTGCGAGTATTTCTGCCTGAAAGACCATCGAACAGGAGCTTAACGATAGTGCGCACTTGTTGCACTATGGTTTTGAACTATCTGTGCAACATTTAATGGTATTTTCTTGAAATGTTTGGGTGGTGGATTCATTTTTGCAATTTTCATTTTTATTTAGCATCGAACTGAATTTTTTCTCCATGCTTACTCTTTTGATCATTACATCAATAGGAAAACTTACTGATGAGATGTAATTGATTAAAGAGAGCCAGGTTCACAGACTTTTTATCCTCATATAATATACACTGGCCAGCAAAATTAACGCACCATTAAAATTTGGGTCAATTTCAAAGTTAATTTTCTCGCGAACTGCTGAATCGATTTAGATAAAAAAAAATTTCAATGTAGCTTAAATCTTCAGAAATTACGTTATGAAAAGAGAGAAAATTTAAATTTTAGTTTTAGGCATATACTGGGTGTTTGAAGAAAAACTAGTTTGATGCACAACTTTTGTCATATTCTGTGAGAATTCCCATCAACAGTATTGAGTGTCTCTCTAAGTCAAAATATAGCCCCATCTTTTACAAGCATTTGGATTTTTTATTCACGTTTTTATCTCACATATTAAATGAAATACAGAATTTAATGTCGAAGAAATACTTAAGGACTTCAATTTGCTAGGGAATATGTTGACTGGACTGCTGAATATTGGGAACGAGTTTTGTTCACTGATGAGACGAGGTTTTGTCCCTACAGCAAAGATCGAAGCTCAGAAATTATTCGACAGCCAAACGAACGTTATTCACAAAATAATATTCGCTAAACCGAGTTATTTAATGGAGGCTCTGTGATGTTTTGGGGCGGAATATCTTTGGCAGCTCGTACAGACATCATGTCCTTGCATGGAGCACCTTTAAATAGCGAAAAGTACATTGACGAAAGTTTTTCAGAGCATGTGGTCCCTATGGCTGGTTATATTGGAGATAATTTTATACTAATGCAAGATAATGCCAGACCACATACTGCGAAAATGGAACAAAATTATCTAAATCAGGTGAATATTGAGGTCCTAGATTGGCCTCCAGGTAGTCCAGACCTTAACGCTACAGAACATTTATGGGATCTAATGAAAGGCAGCTGAGAGATCATCAACCCCCACCTGCCTCCTTGGATAATGTAGAAAACATTACGAGGGAAATATGGACAAATATAGATCAAGCAAAAATTAGACGTCTGGTTCAAAATATGGGTCGTCGATGTCAATTAGTTATAAGGAATAGGGGAGAAAACACCCGATGTTGACTTTTTATTTTAATGTTTAAGATTTTATTACAAATTTTTTAAAAATAAATTTTAGTTGTTACGTTTTACATTAAATTCCGTATTTCATTTAATAAGCAAGATAAAAAATTGAATAAAAAAACAAAATGCTTGTAAAAGATGGGGCTATATTTAGACTTAGAGAGACACCTAATCATGTTGATGGGAACTCCCACAGAATATGACAAAATTTGTGCATTAAACTAGTTTTTCTTCAAACACCCAGTATATGCCTAAAACTCAAATTTAAATTTTCTCTCTTTTCATAACGTCATTTCTGAAAATTTAGGCTACATTGAAAATTTTTTTTATCTAAATCGATTCAGAAGTTCGCGAGAAAATTAACTTTGATATTGACCCAAATTTTAGCGGTGCGTTAATTTTGCTGGCCAGTGTATCTATATATATATATATATATATATATATATATATATATATATATATATATATATATATATATATATATATATATATATATATATATATATATATATATATATATATATATATATATATATATATATATATATATATATATATATATATATATATATATATATATATATATATATATATATATATATATATATATATATATATATATATATATATATATATATATCTACTTATCCAAACAATATTATCTCCGAAACTAATCATCTGATTTAAGAAAATTGTTATATGAAACGTAATTTCAGGGTAGACATAGACTATATATTATCCCATTAAAATAAAAGAGCTATTCGTGCGGACCAATTTTGCAGCTAAAGCCGGCGAAAATACAGTAGAGCTAATGCATTTTTTTCAAAAGCTGACATAACGATAAGATATATTTTAATGCTTTCTATAGAAAAGTTCTAGAACTCAGAAGGTCTATAAAAATGTCTGCGACATATATCTGTTTGTTAAGGTTAAGACACAAATTGAATTCCACTTTGACGACACCGCAGGCACAGCTAGTATTTCATCAATTTGGGTATTAACCCTAACGTATAGATAATGTCGTTGCGGATTTTTTCATAGACCTTTTTTTTATTCAACTTTTACTGAAAGAAACGGTGACGTATGGAAGAATGATACCGCAATAACAAGCGATTCTCAATAATTGTTTTTTATAATATCTGTAAATACATACCAATGTGAGAATATTTTGATTTTCAATCCCCATCAATTAACATGTAACATCATCAAAAACAGTTTGTTTTCATCACCCAAGATCACTCTTCTTTAAAAAACATTATTAATCAAAACCAGGCATCTTGAATCACCTTCCATCTCCATCAGTCAGTATCAATCACCATTAGTCAATATCTCTAACCATCAATCACCATTAATTATCATCAATCATCATTAATAAACATCGGTCTCCTCCAATCAACATTAATCATCAATAATCAGCTTCAACCATCATTGCCCACCTTCAGTTAACATCAATACCATTATTAGTCAACAACTCACCAACAGACACCATCAATCACTAGCAGTCACCATCAATCATCAACAGTCACCATCAATCATTATCAATCAACATAATACTTAATCAAGTTCCATGAATCACTATCAATCACCATCAATCATTATTATCAATAAAAAATAATCACCATCAACCAACAACAATTATCATCAATACCAATCTATCACCATCAATCATATTTAAACATCTTCAATCGCCATAATTCATAATAATAAACTGTCCATCTAAATGTATCCCATCAATGGCATCAATCAGCATCAAATACTATTTTTTATTCAACATCAATTACATACCTTCAATCAATATCACTGATTATAAACTACCGTCATCCATCAACATCAGTCACTATCAATCTCAAAAATTACTTATCTCCATCAATCACTATAACATACGATCAATTGTCAATTAACTTCATCAATCAACTTAAATCATCAATAAACATCATCTCAAAAAAATGCGGGAGTTTTATAATTGAATAAATACATCTATACAATCGAAGAATAAATACATGTGCAAAAGCAATCTTGGAAATAGAAAAATTTCAAAATTCAGCTTTTATTGGTAGTCCGAATCAAATACTTCAAAAGTTTTCAGCATTTCGCGCGAATAATTCTTCATCCAAACTAATTGAAAACAATAAATCTCAAATCACTTTTCCCCATAAACCCAGGGATCTTGCAGTGAAATTCATAGTAGAACCTACTTCAGTTGCATCATCAGAATTAACGAACATAAAATTAGTTTTCGTGCAATCGCACGCGAAGCGAGTATTTCGCGTACGCACCACAGTCCGCGAAATTTAATTTCGCGGCCGTTAACCATAGCAACGGCCGCCAAACCAAACGTCACTTACACCAAAAAGTAACAACAACTATGATATTTCAAAAGAGACATCCTGTATCTCAATGTATTTTGCGTTCTGTCAAGAACTGTCAAAATATTTTTTCTATATTCGAACATGGTCTTTCCATAGCAACGCTGCGACTTATTAATTACTGTTGATTTTAAAGCACTAATATTTTTATTTGCAATTGTCTAGTTTAATAATTTTGTCGATTGCACGAAAAATATTGTGTATACAATGGCCGCGAAACTTTTTAGCTACCTCAAGATTATCCCGCCTCGGTCGCAAGCGGCCTCGGCGATAATTTCTCTTTCGGTACGCTAAAAAGGTATTTCGCGGCCTAGGTATACAAATAACTATTTCAAAATTATGAAAGTAATTCAAAGTATGCCAATCCAAAATTCCCTAGAAGAATGTCAGATATGTCGTTCACCGGCTTAAAAATATTCTGCTCATGACTCCCCAGGCACCAAAAAATAGCAAATTTGATCTGATGAAGATCAGATATCAAAAAACCTCAGAAATCGTGTTCCAATAGATTAAAAACGGCTTCAAAGGCCAATCCCAAAGTTCAATAATATATTTGGGGGAAATATTCTTAACTACTATTTTATTTACAGTATTAGGTAGACAGTATTACTAGAGCATGAAAACCCACAGTACCGTCTGAACAGAATGAAAGAGAAAAATAATTTACATTAAATATGTACTGAGAAAAATCTTATAAATATACAGAATAAAGCAATTGTAAGAATTTTTTCGTACAAAAATAATTATGAAGCGAATCAGATGAGACGATTTCTCTTTAACTGAATACCTAGGAATCAGTGAAATAATCTTCCTGCTTTCATAGAATGTATCTAAAAGCACTTTACCATCTCGTGTGAATCCTTTTGGGGTCGGATATCCGTACAGAAGTGTACTGAAACATTCAGGATTCTTATAGTTACTTCCGATAGCAAGATAGCCAATGAGCTACCAGGTAGAAGTTATGCTCTGATTCTTAGAGCCTTCAACTATTCCTGACCTATTCTTTCTTTTATAAAACAATGAAAATATTCTCACAAGCTTTCAAACTTTCAAGTCATGTCATAGCAATTTCAACAAAAACGATTAATTTCAAGTTATGTAAGTACCCACATAAAACACTTTAATTTTAGATATCCGTACAGAAGTGTACTGAAACATTCAGGATTCTTATAGTTACTTCCGATAGCAAGATAGCCAATGAGCTACCAGGTAGAAGTTATGCTCTGATTCTTAGAGCCTTCAACTATTCCTGACCTATTCTTTCTTTTATAAAACAATGAAAATATTCTCACAAGCTTTCAAACTTTCAAGTCATGGCATAGCAATTTCAACAAAAACGATTAATTTCAAGTTATGTAAGTACCCACATAAAACACTTTAATTTTAGATATCCGTACAGAAGTGTACTGAAACATTCAGGATTCTTATAGTTACTTCCGATAGCAAGATAGCCAATGAGCTACCAGGTAGAAGTTATGCTCTGATTCTTAGAGCCTTCAACTATTCCTGACCTATTCTTTCTTTTATAAAACAATGAAAATATTCTCACAAGCTTTCAAACTTTCAAGTCATGGCATAGCAATTTCAACAAAAACGATTAATTTCAAGTTATGTAAGTACCCACATAAAACACTTTAATTTTAGATATCCGTACAGAAGTGTACTGAAACATTCAGGATTCTTATAGTTACTTCCGATAGCAAGATAGCCAATGAGCTACCAGGTAGAAGTTATGCTCTGATTCTTAGAGCCTTCAACTATTCCTGACCTATTCTTTCTTTTATAAAACAATGAAAATATTCTCACAAGCTTTCAAACTTTCAAGTCATGGCATAGCAATTTCAACAAAAATGATTAATTTCAAGTTATGTAAGTACCCACATAAAACACTTCAATTTTAGATATCCGTACAGAAGTGTACTGAAACATTCAGGATTCTTATAGTTACTTCCGATAGCAAGATAGCCAATGAGCTACCAGGTAGAAGTTATGCTCTGATTCTTAGAGCCTTCAACTATTCCTGATCTTTTCTTTCTTTTATAAAACAATGAAAATATTCTCACAAGCTTTCAAACTTTCAAGTCATGGCATAGCAATTTCAACAAAAACGATTAATTTCAAGTTATGTAAGTACCCACATAAAACACTTTAATTTTAGATATCTTTACTTTCGAAGATTCCTTAAGTATTAAATGTGAAGTTTCCAGACAGGCTCTGAAAAGTATGTAACAGTTTCGTTTCTGTAGGTATGAATGGACCTTAATTATCTTAACTCTTTGAAACGACAGTTGACGCATTGCCTTAGTGATACGACATGCTTCGTTCAACTTTCAATGCACAGTTTTCCAGTACAGCAGAAATTGTTTATGATTCTCATCTTAATAGGCTATTGGGGAAAAGGCAGCCAAGGTACTCTTTCGAGAGTACAATTTATCATAACTGAATTTCAATTCAGACATAGAAGAAAACGGGGCTCAATAAATGAGATTCGCGTTTTTCTGAAACTGCAATACCGCGCCTACCAGTATGTAAAAATTAACCAGACTTTTTATAGGCGTAGTAGCCATTGTTAATCACAAAGCGACAGGTGTCATGCTAGAGTTTATATGAGTTGTATATATATATATATATATATATATATATATATATATATATATATATATATATATATATATATATATATATAATGATTTATTCGAATTGATGTTGCCTGTGAACTATTTCTAATCTCTTGATAATTATTAGCAATAACAGGCTTGTTGAATCTTAAAAAACTCGATTTTATTAAAAAGTTGACGTTTCGCCACGACATTCGTGGCTTTATCAAAACTTTTGAAAAAATTGAAATTTCTTTGACATTTATTGATTTGAAAAATTTGAATAGAAACATACTACTATGTTTCACAAAATTTTTTTCGGCTGTGGCCGTTCTTTGTTATTTATTACGTGCTATTCAGTCCAATATTAACATTCAAATTTGTTATTATTAGATGGTAAGGGAAACCACAGAAACCTTTACCCACGTAATGTTCGAAATAGGTTCAAATTATTTTGATTTTGAAGAGTCAAAGAATAATAATAATAGGGTACTATTTATCTTTTTTTCAAAAATTTCTCATTGCGGCTGTGGCCGTCTTCAGTTATTAATTACGTGCTATTTAGTCCAATATCAACAGACAGGTCCGTTGATATTAGATGGGAAGGGAACCACAGAAACCTTCACCCACGTAATATACAAAATAGGTTTAAAATATTTGATTGTTGTCTTTAAAAATACATTACTTGTGATTTTGGAGATCACATGTTCTAAACTATACTTTCTTTCTAGAAAAATTGAAAATTCTAGATGTTTAGATTTTGTCTAAGAAGATGAGTTGTTGTGGTTAGAGTTTGTTTGTTGAATTATTTTGTTTTGATTTATATTGTTTCTCAGAAAAATTAAAGAATTAAATCTGCGTATATTGAACTCAAATGTTTGATATCTGTCCTATCATTTACGACTTCATTTAAATTTTTTTGAATATGTAACATTTCTAAAATTTCTCTGCATTTTTGATATTTTTCTATTTCTAAAATTTTTGTGCTATTAAAGTTGAAAGTATGATTCTCATTGTTTTTATGTTTTATTAGTGCTGTGGTTTGTGTTCTGGTATATTTGTGTGCTTTTAATCTTTCTTCTAAATTTTGAAAAGTTTGTCCTATATATGATTCATTACAATTATTACAGGGTATACTATAAACAACATGAGATTTTTGCAGAAGAGGTGTTTTACTTTTTAATTTAGAATATATTTGTTTAATTTGATTTTGTGCGGTGTGGGCTACTTTAATATCGTGTGGATTTAAAATTTGTGAAATTTTATTACTTAAATGAGGAATATATGGAAGAGGAATATATTTTTGTTAATATTTTCTTCTTTTGATGTTCCTAATGTGTTGTACAGTTTATGAATTCTATTTTTAGTGATTTTCTGTATAAGTTTTATTGGGTAATCGTTTTTTATGAGTAATTTATGGACATCTTGTAATGTTTCATGTCTGTGTGTAGGTGAAGTAAGTTTAAGTGCTTTGTCTATATATCCGATTATTAAATTTTTTTTTTGTGACAAATGATGTGTACTGTTGTAGTTCAATGTTCTTTGTGAAAAAAAATTCTTTTCTATGCCATTTTGTGATAATTTCATTGTTTTTGTGTATGAGAGTAATATCAAGAAAATTTAATGTATTGTTCGTTTCTTTTTCTAGAGTAAATTGTAATTTTCTATTAAAGTCGTTGAATTTTTTGAGAATATCATCAATAAAATCTTCTGATGTTATTATAAGGCAATCATCAACATACCTTCTGAAAGTTATAATTCGTTCATTCGAATTATTTAATACATTTTCTTCTAAATATTCTAAAACTAATTGAGCTATAACACTGGAAATAGGACTTCCCATTGCTACATCATCAATTTGTTGGTAGAAGTTATTTTCATATTGAAAATAGTTTGCACCAAGAGCAAATTGAATTACTTCTATAAAATCGGTTTTAGGAATATTTGTTTAATTTTTGATAATATTCCATTTGTCAATAATTATTATTGGAACCAAAGAATTTGGAATATTGGTATAAAGAGAAACAACATCTAATGAGAAAAATTTGTAATTGTTAGGTATTTTCAAAGTTTTAAGATGGTCTACTAGATCGAGAGAATTTTTGATATAATATGGATTTAGATTTACTATATTTTTCAATATTGAAGAAAGAAATTTAGAAAGATTATGTAGAGGTGATTGAATATAAGAGACGATAGGTCTATATATCTATATATATATATATATATATATATATATATATATATATATATATATATATATATATAGATATATATATATATATATATATATATATATATATATATATATATATATATATATATATATCAATATAGTTCTTGTCCATTCATGGTCCATAAGTAAGCAATCATAATATGACTGTAACTTATTAAACATCAATTACTAATTGAAAACCACTATTTCGATTTATTTATGATTACTCATAGATCTCATAGATAATATTTAATTACCTTACTAGACCTTTGAATTCCAAACAATAAACGGGACCGAACGACGCATCTCATTTCGCCCCGTATACTCTCTTATTGAAGATAAGATCTTTTGTTGATTGGTGTTAATGAACATAAAAAGTCAATTTTACAAAACAAAATCACCACTGGTTTGTATCGAATTAAATCACTTCCTGGATTTAAACAAAACCCAACTGTATTCAGGTAATAAGGGAAAGCGTCTTGGCCTCCTCGAAATGGTCGACACAAGTTCCGCAAATGAGATTAAATTACCCCTTGTGAATGAACAAATTGATTTCCAGGTGCTATTGTCTGTCTTATAAAATTCGATTGTAATATTCTCCTGTAGTTAGTCTTGATAATGGGTTCATAACTCGAAACATGTCGACTGTCCTTTCTTGTTAAATACAGTAATTACTTTAATATAGTGAAACTATAAGCTAAGTGTTGTTTTATTTTAAAGATTTATCCGAGGATTTATCTTTATTCTTTATGATATTTCACCAAAGGATGTGCGAGAATTCAATCTCAGTTATTTAAATATTTCATTATTTTACTATCATCATCATGAAGATTCGAAATGCCTGCCATGAAAATAACTTTGAAAAAAACTTAAAATACATATAATCAGCACTTGAATAGATTTATTAAAATCCTCAATATTCTCGTCAGGATTCAAACCAAAGACATCACTTAGAAGTTTACAAATGGATCTAACAAGAAATAAATAATCGTGAGGGATCAACTGGAGTTTATGATTCGTTACCATATATCAAGGAACTGAAACCTAGAATAATAAATGTTCTGAAAGGATTTCAAACTGTTTGCGTACTAGGTTGATAAATCCCTAGGGAACAACATTTTTTCAAAGTTGAGGGATGTGGTTGAGATCTGTGACAAGACTCATCTAGTTTATTCACTCGAATGTGGCGAGTGCCCTTTAACTTATATAGGTCAAACTGGAAGAAACCTGGACAAGCAAATTAAAATTCAATGCAAATGCATTAACCCAAAACTATAATTAAACAGGACATCATATGGTTATGAAAACATGAAAGAGCTTGAGGTGGAAAGGCGGTAGGTACGTCAAAAGATTATTTTCAGAAATGGTCCATATAAATAGGAATCAATATTCGAGGAATGAAAGATTGGATGAAAGTGAAATATGTTCATATATTTTGAGTTCAGGTGACACCAGAAAAACCGCACAGAAACACCACATCATAGGGTAATTGAGATAAATATAATGTGACTTAAATTTCAAAAAAAAAGATTACTTATATATGAATATTTTGATTTAAATGAATGTAGAAGCAAACTCTCAATCGTCATGCATGTGTATTGTAGGTATACTACTGCGCAAGTCTCATTAACTTTCAATAAGTTCACCTTCGTGCTGTGTAAAGTAACTTAAATATATTACATAAATTGAACAAGGAAAATTCTTCAATAATTTAAAAAATTAGCAAACAGCTTTCCAAGGGAGCTGTTAATATGTATTCCGCGACGCGAATTCTACATTCACAATCCAATGGTGAATTGTAGAAACCGTCAAGTCGCCATGACTCAAAATCTACATGCAGCTTTTTCGATTTCATTACATCTTATCTATCAGTGCAGTTTATTCGACTCGGATTAAACTTAACCCAATACCAGCCAGAACTCAAAGAGGATTAAAAAATTTAATTTTTTTGTATAGACTGGTTGTTGAGTGTTCAGCAAAGACTGAACACTGAAATTTTGGAAAAAAATAAATTTCAATTCGCAGAAAAATAGCGTCCCATTTTTGGGACGATGGCTAAAAGGGGATAAAATAATATATTTAGAAAAAACAAGACAAAAGGGACAAAGCTGCTTTGATGACAAAATGTGTTCAATAAAGTCACATAAATTATATACAGAACAAATTTTAATAAAAAATTTTTGGTAAAAAAAATTATTTTTTATGGGATGGTAGAAAGCAGATATCTTGTAGTCGTACATTGCTTTCTCCACAAATTCTAGTGGTTTTTTTTTTTACAAAATGCTTATCTCCTTTTTTCTTTATAGAAACAACTAAATGACCCATTTGGTCATATCTTATGTCCACACTTGCTCTTCCTCTCATAAATTTGGACTTTTGAGGGCGTGGTCTCTTTTCCTACGTTCTTCTAGCAGAGTAGCCATTTCTTGGGGATTTATAATCTGGTAAAGTCTCCAAGTATGTGTCACCGATATATCTAAAACTTGGGTGAATAAAGGCCACCACCATTTCCCTGAACGAATTCTTGTTCGGTAAAGAGACACTTGCTTGTCTAACATATCTACTCCGCCCATATGCGAATTGTATTCTTGTATCAATTTTACGATGGAGTATTGTCACTATTGCAATGGAATTCTCACCGTTTGTGCTGTTTTATTTAGTCCACTTCACTATTTTTTCTGATAATGGTTCGTCGCTACTCTCAAACTCGGATTCGTCAGCAGGGTTAGAAGTAAACAATTCCGTAGTACCTGCAACATCCACTATTTCTTCTCCTTCTAGGTCATTCTCTTCAAAATTTTCTGTGTCCGTTAGAATATCCGGGTCTGGAGGAATTATTGCTACAATAATATTTTCAATATCCATATCTATCCAAAATTCCGGATCTTCAAATATGATGTCAATGTCACGGACAGTTAGACATTTTCTGCTACTCATAATTATCACTTCCAGCCAATGTCCCAAAATTGAGACAACAAAATTAGCAACAAATTGGCAACAGATAATGATATGAGTCAGTTCAATTCCGTTCCGTATCGAAAAAAGAGACTAATCAACAATAAAACTGCAATGGTATAATTATAATTTTCTAGACAGAAATATATTGAAATCACTATAACGTATGACAACCCCAACGCGCCAGGCAAGTGCCGACTTGTTGAATCAGTCTAATTTCTGTTATTGCTCCTGTGAGACATCTGACTATAAATATATGAAGTACATACTTTGACCTAAATGACATTATCAAATACTCTAGTTTTCTTTGATAGCTTTGAAGGAATCTGGCAAAACAGGCGCGTCCCAAAAATGGGACGTTGGCTGCTGTTTGGTTAATACATATTTCCTGACATGAAATGTGTGCCAACTGTGGCGTATGTAACCAGCTCCCTTGGAAAGTTGTTTGATATTTTTGAAGAATTTTCTTTGTTCCTTTATGTAGTATTTCAAATTGGAAATGATCTACTTGTATATTTTTAATGATTTGATTTTAACTTAAATATTATGAGATCATTGGATTTATGTTACGAAATTTTTCTTTGGAATTATAATATTTCTCTGCCGCCATTTTGCACTAAATATTTCTTGCTTTTTCGCGGTTTCTGAAAATTCGCTCAACTCCACAGCGTCTTCAGATTCAGTTAGAGGGACGAAGTTTGGTACGTGAATTGAGTAGATCACGATCCTTTGTGGGTTTCAACCCTTTTTCTCAACTACGCTGCACTTCGTGGAGACTATACCGCTAGAACCGCACCGCTCCTCACCTGCTTCGTCATCATTAAGCACTGCACTTCGCGGCGACTAATTTTTTTTTCAAATCTCATCTCGATCTGGTTAGCACTCAGTAAGCAATGCTCTTCGCGTTGATGTTAATTGAGCCCAGATCAATTTTTATATTCATTATGTTAGCTTTACCTGTTGGAATGGAATCTTTCACTTCCACTGGCTTTAAGACATCTGATTATTTTGAAAGCACTGATGATAAGATAACAATTTCTTCACTGTTTCTTAATATCCTGATCAGAATTATCAGGATTAATGCTTTTGTTAGGTTGACCTAACCTAACCTGTATATGACAGAATTTTATGAATATTCGGACCTAAACGAATTTGAAGCTCATTGTATATACGGTTGTCTAGTGATTCGTTAATTATTCTCTTAAGTTTCCTAATATTTTGATATGTTACAGAAAAATGTGAAAAATCCACAGGGGTTACTTTAGGGATTTTTTTGTTTAAAAATCCTAGTTCTTCTTTTCATTAAAAGAGTTGAGTAAAAATAAACTGAATTTCAAATGCGAGTGATGGTCGAAATAGCTTTTTTTGTATTGGCTATAGCCAAGGAGCTTAGTACGACAGTTTTAAATTCTGCACGTAGGGCGCTCATATTTTGTATATTTTTCTCGTGTATGCCCCTTTGACTTTCAAGTCTTCTTTCTTTCAAGTCAGATTGGAGAATCCCTCTAGTCTGTGGTTTTGTTAAGGTCGTATATTTTTCCGTACCAGTTCAGAACCTGAAGTACTGAAAGTTCCCGAAGTGGCTTTTTTCAAGCTGATCACTTTCATCTCCGCAACTCCATTAATCTTTTCGACTTTTTATTCCAGAGCCTTGATGTTGTATATTTTCCAGCAATTTTTTTCGCCACTGTCGAGTAACCTGACAACTCCAAGCTTTTTGTAGATAGCCTCATTATCGCTTTTTAATGGTAGAAGTTGATGCTTTTTAAGGTCTTTCTCTACGCGACCAAACACTCGGTCGGCCGGTAAGAACGAGTGACCACGGACCGGGTATGTTATTATAATTTCTATTATAGCTGAAGGAGCTTTGAATTTCAACCAATAAAATACAAAGTGTGGATGATGTAGGAGTTTCGATTTTGTCCACCGCAACCATCGCAGAATAATCTCAGTGTATGAATGTTTGTGAGTGTAAGGCTGTTTAAATGATGGAATAAAGCAGATCCAATTTCTTCAGCACCTCGCCCGGCTTGGTCTTCAGCCCATAAATAAAATGTAGGACTTTTAGCTTTTATATCAACACAACAGAAGTTGAACAAGCTAACTTGGTGTGAATACACCAGAACCCCCATCATCAATGGGGGTTCTGGGCAAAGACTGCACCTGTTGCAGTTCGAAGAAGAAAGTGTATGAGTTATGAGGGGTAAGTCTCATGGATTCGTAAAATGCACTGGTACTTTTCTTATGCATTGTTAACTCCAGGACGATATTTCTGCTTGCTTCTTCATCCCGTTCCTTACTTTTCAGATGTTTCAGTCTCATGCACTGCGCACAACAGTCTGAAGAAGGACTGCTAAACCCTATATTATACTCATTTATAAAAATGTTTCTAAACATATCAAATTTTGTAGTCTTCAATTCTGGTGCACATTGTTCTATATAGTGGTCAAATAATGTTTTGGCTACATTCAAGGTAGACTTTTTTTCTTCTATAATAATGACTTTCCTTAGAAGGTAGTCCATCCAGAAATTATCTTATATTTTGCTTTTTGTCGGTGTGCTTCTCGGACATT
Source organism: Cynegetis impunctata (assembly GCA_030704885.1). Lineage (NCBI taxonomy): Eukaryota > Metazoa > Arthropoda > Insecta > Coleoptera > Coccinellidae > Cynegetis > Cynegetis impunctata. Next base: position 482,739 of record JARQZK010003613.1, read on the forward strand.
CTGTCACCAGATTTTGTGGAAGAGTAATCAGTCTATCTCTTTCTCAATATAAAAGAGAGAAAGAGATAAACTGATTACCAGTTAACATTATTTCGTTACCCAGTTATCCCCAAGACTTGTCTATCAATAAAAAAACCGTTAAAAAATAATGAGGATTTAGCGGACCTCGATACCAAAATTGGATTTAGCGCGGTATGCTCCAAAGTCGCATATTTGACAGCTATTTTGAAAGGGATTTAACGGGGTTTGTTCTGTAAGTGAAGTGTTTTATTGTAGGTATCATTGAGTAGTATAGGAATCTGTAAAAATGTAAAAAATGTCTAAAAATGGATTTAGCGGTGTTTGCGCGCGAGCTCCACATATGTAGAAGGGAAGAGTCGACAGGAGACTATTTTGGCGGTATTTTTTCATTTATTTTTTGCCTAAACGAAGTAGCTTCGAAGATAGCGATATTAATTTGTGAATTTTAAGAATAAACTACGACTAAAATTCCAAAACATTCATACAAGTGAAGGTAATTTCAAGAGTGCGAAAATACGAATTGGAATGAAGTTCCTTTCGCTATATATTTTGTTTTCAATGAAAGGCACAATGAAATAAATTAATCAAGTTTACTTGAATTCTGAACTGATAATACTTTTATTTTACCTTTTTGTTGAAATTTAAGAAATTTGTTTCCTTTAGTAATTTATACCGATCCCTGATAGTGGTTTGCACGATAGCAACGAGACGAGATTATCATGAAGTATTGTCTCGTCTCGCATATGAGATAATAAGTCTTGTATCGAGTCTCGTCTCGTAGCCTCCATTCGCAACTCGTCTCGCTTCTCGTACGAGAGTCTCGTAAACGTATCGAAATCTCGACATGCATAATCTTATTGTTTCAGTACAATAAGAAACACTAAAATACTTGCTTTAATGTAAGAGCCGCAATGGCAAATTACAATTTTTGGAAGATAACATCATGTATTTAAGAGTAATACATCTAAACAAAATGAAAATTTAACATTATTTAGTTATTTTAGAAATGAAATGAGTAAAAAAATTACAATTTCGCAGGTTACTCAAGAATTCTAATAACTACTATCCACACAACCAACAAGGAATAATAAAACTCCCAAGAAATTTGACCTTTCATACTTAATAATATCTTTATTTAATTCGAAAAGAATAGGACACCCAATACATACATATCGCAAAATTTCGGAATAGGGTCGGTTCAAACTTCAAAGAGATCAGAAAGACAAAGTGAAGAAAAGTAAACAAAATAATTACCGTCAACCGATAACGCCAGTAGCGACTATCAAAAGCAATTCTTGGTATTATGTAATCATTTTTCATCAAAACAAATCAATGTAGTGGATACAATATCCTCAATTAAAAAATTGATTCATACTTTTCAGTTCATTCAGTCGGCACGTAGAAATATTCACCTGCGAGATCTCATACGAGACGGGAAACCTCATGCACGAGACTTGAGACGAGACCAATGAAAGTCTCGTCTCGCCTTGTCCAAGTATGATCTCGAGTCTCGTATCGAAAACGAGACAGAACCATGCGAGACTCTCGTAAACGAGACTCTCATACGAATCACTAATCCCTGATTATCAGTACACAAATAGACAATTGATTATTTGTGTAAATTTGATCAATTCTCTTCTTCAAAATCGTACGTAATTTATAATAGTACACTCATAATTTACTCATATCTTTATATTTATATACAGCATCTAACTTAAATATAGAAACACTGATACTTACCTAACTTCATCATCTTTATACTTACTTTAACAATTCATTCTTTATTGATAAAATAACAACTATAAGCATATACGAATATAGCTGATGAAAACGCCTAGCAATGCTGTCTTGATAGTCGATTAGGCCGAATTTTCTGAACTAGCTTCCATTCGTCCATTATCTGGAGTGTAACGTACAGGCTGTCCCATTTTCGATGTCCTTACGGGGTAACTCCCTTATTTTTAAAGATAGAGATTTGCGCTTTTCGCGAACGTTGGCTACTTTTTTGTTAATCTCACGATACCGTAAACAAACTTTTCATAGCTTGCTTCGTTTTTGAGATACAGGGCGAAGTTGAAAATATTGCATTTTGGTCCCCCTCCTGTATCACAGCTGTCTTTTAACTTATAGAAAAAGTGAAAACTGTTTTTTATACACTTTTTTACGTAGAATCCAGTGGCGTAGTGAGATATTTGGAATGAGCTGTCATTGTTTAGATATAACCCAATGTTATAATATTTTAAATGGAACCTTCTGTATATTTTTCCATATTCAAAACATAAATGTTTTGCGCTTTCCAAAAATATATAATACTTATATAAAATTTCGAGTATTAGCCATGTATTTAGATAATTTTCTTTTTTTTATGTCAAGTCAAGACAAATATCACTTTGATAGATCGTTCGATGCAGTAAACAAATATATCACTTCTATTTATATAGGTAAGAATGAAAAGTAAACAAAGCAAGTGCAGAATATTTATAGTTCCTGTCAAATTGTACAAATTTTTCTTACAATGGCGAATGATAATCCATTATATCGAAACTACGAAAAATTAGATATGGTTGGGATATATTACCAAGTTGGTTTAAATAAGCGATGGACCTCTATTTTGAAAGTTATTTACTATTACTCAGTTACTGGGTGTCAGTTAGATAATAAGATAGAAATTTTAAGTTTCCCTTTTCGGATCTCTGAAAAGCCTAGGCCAGAAAGTTATAGAAAAGAAAATGCCGAAAATGATGAAATTATAGTGTCCTCCCAAAGGTAGAACAGAACAAAAATACTTGCAGAGAAATTGAAGATTCGGTTGGCATTCGAAGATATTAAAATATATATATATATATATATATATATTTATATATATATATATATATATATATATATATATATATATATATATATACCCCCTAAAGATCCCAAGCTATACATCATCTGCACCCAAGTGAAACTGAGAAGAGTATTGAGTTTTGTAGGTGGTATATTGTCCGATTTTGTTTCGTTTTTGGAGGAAGATTAGTCTACCGTATTTTCGATGGTAACTTGAATCATCAAAGATATTTGAAAATTTTGGATGATTTTCTTTCTGAACTACTTGACGAAATTCCGTTGGCTCAATATAGAAAATATTTATCCTAATGCAAGATTCTAAAACCAGTGTATTGATAAAAATGACCCCATTAACTGGCAACCAAGGTCCCCTGACTTATCTATATTAGATTCCTTTATATGGGGCTACATAAAAAATAAAATAAACCACACGCGGCACGAAAATCGAGATGCTCTGATGAATGCAACGAGAGAAGTTTTCGAAGTAATTTGAACAATATTTACAAAACATTTTCAACAGAAAAATAATAGAACTTTGTTTTGTAGCAGTGTTACATACAAGTTCCTATTTTTGTTATAATCATTAAATATATCTCTGTTTAGTAACTTATATTAAATAATATTTTTTTAATGACTACTTTTCATTCTTACTTATATAAATGGAAGTGATATATTTGTTTACTGCGCAATCTTGACTTGACATAAAAAAAAAGAAAACTATCTAAATACAGGGCTAATACTTTATTTTATATAAGTATTGTATATTTTTGAAAAGCGCAAAACATTTATGTTTTGAATGTGGAAAAATATACAGTGTGTTCCATTTAAAAATTTATAACATTGGGTTATATCTAAACAATGACAGCTCATTCCAAAGCTAACTACGCCACTGGATTCTACGTAAAAAAGTGTATAGAAAACAGTTTTTACTTTTTCTATAAGTTGAAAGACAGCTGGGATAGAGGAGGGGGACCAAAATGCAATATTTTCAACTTCGCCCTGTATCTCAAAAACAAAGCAAGCTATGAAAAGTTTGTTTACGGTCTCGTGAGATTAACAAAAAAGTAGCCAACGTTCGCGAAAACCGCAAATCTCTATCTTTAAAAATAAGCGAGTTGCCCCGTAAGGACATCGAAAATGGGACAGCCTGTACAATAAGGAACTTCCCTAAAAAATTCATTTCACTCACGTACAGAATTCTAACGACAAAAATAAATTGTTCCAGAATAATCAAGTTCCGAGCTTTTCGGAATATCCCTAGAGTTGTAGAAATATCGGTTTCTACACTGCATCTAGACATACGTAAATTGATATATGCATAAAACTTTTCAATGAGAATATTACTCACATTTGAACCCTCCATTCATCAATATCTAGGAAATTTCATGCCAACGCTATTTTTCTGGAGTTCGGCAGCGCAGACAAATGGACAGGAACTTGATTTACGAGCAGAATGAAATTTTGAATGAATCTGGGTCACATCGACGACATGTAATTAAATATACCTTTTGTTTGAGTGAGGCGACGTTCGGATCAATGGAAAGTGAATTATAGCCGAAGTAGAAAAGAATGTAGGCACCTTTTGTGCACTTATGGCACTTGACTCATGTATACCTCGTAGATTCATACGAATCTCGTTAGGGGTGTATGTTTTAATTTAATGAATTTTCGACTAAGATGCATTCTTTTAGAGCAATTTGAACAACTTGTATTCAATTTTTCGTATGTCATGCCGGTTGTGAATATAAACTTTTCGGCTGTTACCGAAATACATGAATAATATGAATGAAAAAAAAAATGATACGTATAATGACCGTCAAATCATATAATTCATTGAATTTGACTAATATATATTATAATTATATATATTTACGGAGATAATGATATGAAATTTAGAGGATCTGTTTAATGCATGAAACTGCATTTTCTGACAAGTAATTCAACTTCATGCAACTTCCGGTTTCACTGGAAGTGACATAAACTTTCTGTTTTTAAATAGGACACCTGGTATATTATCTGTTTCTTTGTCTTCATATGACATATAGAATGTAACCATGTATCATTTGTTACTTTTTGTAACCGTTGTTTTATTTGATTTTTCGAAAGAAATATTTATTCTAGAGGGCTATAGATGCGTTTACCGTCCTGGGACGTAGATTTGTGAGGGTGGCTTCGGACTTACTTTGTTTCAGTTGTGTTGGTCATAGGCTACTCGATGATTTCAAATGTTATTTTAATATCAATAAGATTCTTCATTTGAAGAAAGTTCTAAGGTTATGGGATTTCTGGTTTTTATTGAAAGGTTTCTTCCAGCCTAATACCTAGAGTACGGTATCAAATTAATCGTCATGAAATTATCCGACGAGCCACCATGTTGCCATTTGAAAAAAAATAGTAATAAAAGTTTTGAAATTAAACGTCACATAGCTGAACCATTTTGATCGAAAACAGTAAAGTTGAATTTTAAAAAACATTTTAGGACCGAAATTAGTTTTTTCGACGCATCCATAGCCTTCTAGAATGAAAATTTATTTCGAAAAAAAAATAAAAAAAAGGTTACAAAAAGTAACAAATGATACATGGTTGTATTCTAAATGTCATACGGAGACAAAAAAAACTTAAAATATACCAGGTGTCCCATTTGAAAATCTAAAGTTTATGTCATTTCCGGTGAAACCGGAAGTTGCATGAAGTTGAGTTACTTGTCAAAAAATGCAGTTTTATGCATTAAACAGATCTTCTAAATTTCATGTCATTATCTCCGAAAACAAAAAAGTTATAGGGGCGAGCCACCTTCCGTGGGCACCCGGTATATATATATATATATATATATAGTCTGGAAAAAAAGTGGTAGCGTTCAGGTTTCAAGGAAAACGCTTGAACATGTCAATTTAGTTTATCAGTTTCCCACATTTTGACAAAATTATTTTATTTTTTTATTGACATATATCAGAGCTATGACGTCATCGACATTTTTCCTAAATAACAGCGTATGGCATGTGATACATCACTCGAATATGCTCCTAGATTCTTATGCGATTCTGTAGTTCCATTTCAAAATAGCGACCGTCCAATTGTGAAAATTATCTTCAATTGACTTCCAGTAAAAGAATTACTCTTTCAACAATCAATCATCATCCTAAGACAGTACTAAGGCTTTCCATTCAATTCTTGTCCTCACATTAAGTTCCTTTTCCTAAGCTTGTTTTTTAATTCTATGGTGAAAATCTCAATGGCATTGCAATAGTAATTTTGGTCAATAGTAGTAAATCTTTTACTGGAAGTCAATTAAAGATAATTTTCACAATTGGACGGCCGCCATTTTGAAACGGAGCTACAGAATCGTATAAAAATCTAGGAGCATGCTATGTGCTGCAAGAGCTTACAATTGATGTATCACATGCTATATACTGTCATTTAAAAAAATGACGATGACTTCATATTTCCGACACAATAAAAAACCAAAATAATTTTGTCAAAATGTCAGAAACTGAAAAACTAAATTGACATGTTCGAGCGTTTTCCTTAACACCTGAAGGGGGTAGTCCATACTTTTTTCCACACTGTATATACATATATACATATATATATATATATATATATATATATATATATATATATATATATATATATATATATATATATATATGTATATATACATATATATATATATATATACATATATATATATATATATATATATATATATATACATATATATATATATATATATATATATATATATATATATATATATATATATATATATATATATATATATATATATATATATATATATATATATATATACAGTTCATAGAAAGCTAAAGAAGGAAAAGTTGCATCCCTACAAAGTAAGTTTAGTACAAGAGCTTATGGAAGATGATTTTGATAAACGAATTGAGTTTTGTGAAATTATGATGGAACAAAATAACAGAGATCCGATGTTTTCAAAAAAAGTTCTTTTCTCGGATGAAGCTACATTTCTACTGAACGGTCATGTCAATCGTCAAACTTATCGGTACTGGGCTACGGAAAATCCACACTGGATGCAAGAGTACCGTACTCAATACCCAGAGAAAGTTAATGTTTGGGCGGGAATAATAGATAATAGGATTATTGGACCATACTTTTTTGAAGAAACCTTAACAGGTCCTCGATATTTTGAATTTCTTCACAACTTCTTGCTACCCGAATTGAACCGACTGTTTCCAAACAGAAATGATTTATGGCTGCAGCAAGATGGTGCGCCTCCACACTATGCTGTCTTGTTGCGCAACTATTTGAACAACGTCTTTCCAAATCGGTGGATAGGTCGAAGAGGAACAATAGAATGGCCGCCTAGGTCACCTGATTTGACTCCTCTTGATTTATTTTTATGGGGATACTTGAGAAGCAAAGTGTACCAAAATAAACCACAAAATATCAATGAACTCAAAGAAAGGATACGTATTGAGGTTGCACAAATAACTCCGGAAGTTATAGAGAAGGTTCGAGAAGAGTTCGCGGCACGTCTTTCTCATTGTATTTTAGCTGAAGGAAAACAATTTGAGCACTTAATTTAGGTTTCGTTGTATTTAATGAGTAATACTTATAAAATTTTATTAATTTTTTAAACAAATACAAAAATCAATTACTGTACATATTGATATGGCTGAATAGGTATTCAAAAGACCTTTCAAATAATGTATTACAACACCCACATTTCCATTTAAAAACTTTAGCGATGACGTCATCACGCTCGCATAGATGACGTCAAGAATAAAAAGGTATCAATACGAATAGCCCGTTTTAAACTAAAAATCGAAGGGTTTCAGGATTTTTCCTTTAAGTCGCCGGTTTACGAAATAACGAATTTATTCCTTTCATTCGCACCATACTGTATATATATATATATATTTATATATATATATATATATATATATATATATATATATATATATATATATATATATATATATATATATATATATATATGAAATTGTTTTAAGAATTTGGGACTGAGTGAATTAAAAGGCAATTACACGAAGGATCTTATATGCACAGTCGAATAATTCGAAACCATAAGTTTCTTTCTCAACGACAGCAAATGATCGGTGTATGACCGGAACCAACCATAAAAAATAAAATTAAGACATCAACAGATGTGTATTCATCATGAAAATAAAAGGCAATTGCATTCCAAATGGAAATTAATCGAGCTCGCGAATCTCGTAATGTCCATTTGGAATGCAATTGCCTTTTATTTTCATGATGAATACACATCTGTTGATGTCTTAATTTTATTTTTTATGGTTGGTTCCGGTCATACACCGATCATTTGCTGTCGTTGAGAAAGAAAAAAATGGTTTCGAAATATTCGACTGTGCATATAAGATCCTTCATGTAATTACCTTTTAATTCACTTAGTCCCAAGCTCTTAAAACAATTTCTTATTCAAACAAGGACTATTACTTCTCTTCAATAAATATATATATATATATATATATATATATATATATATATATATATATATATATATATATATATATATATATATATATATATATATATATATATAGGGTGTTTCCTAGGTGAATATCAATATTTATGGGGGTAATTTTTGAACCCATTTTAAGAAAAAAAACTTCATATGAACATATGTCTTAAACGTCTTACCTTTTGAGATACAGGGTGGTAAACATTTCAAAAATAAATCATTTATTATTAATATCTACAATACCACTTCAGATTTTTCAATGAAATTTGTCATGCATGTACTATGAATCAAGAGGCATTTTTTTTATGTATCACTTTTTTTTAAATTTCCATCAGTGGCGTTCGTACGTAATTTGACCTGCCTATTTTTGCAGACATTGATGGTACGCCACAGATTTTTCCTAAAATAAAAATTTCTTACCAAAGTTGATTACTTGACTTTTTGCGATGCGATGCACGGTTTTTGCTTAAAAAAATAAAAACTGTTTTTCTGCATGATCATAATAGTATCGTTACATACATATGACAATATCACCTTGCAGAGACATACGTAGATATTTTTTTTAGATGAAACCCGTGCGTCAGACTGAAAAAATTTGCTCATAATTGAATACAGATTTCATTTTATTTTTTTTTAAGAGAAGTCAGTGGCGTGCCACTGACTGTAGATATTAATAATAAATGATTTATTTTTGAAAACTTTACCACCCTGTATCTCAAAAAGTGAGACGTTTAGGACATATGTTCATATGAAGTTTTTTTCTTAAAATGGGCCCAAAAATCACCCCCATAAATATTGACATTCAATTAGGAAACACCCTGTATATATATATATATATATATATATATATATATATATATATATATATATAATCTTTTGATAATTATTAGCAATAACAGGCTTGTTGAATCTCAAAAAAATCGATTTTATTAAAAAGTTGACGTTTCGCCAACAATCAAATATTTTAAACCTATTTTGTACATTACGTGGGTGAAGGTTTCTGTGGTTCCCTTCCCATCTAATATCAACGGATCTGTCTGTTGATATTGGATAATAATATAATTATCTACTTCGTCATTTCATATTGACTGAAAAAGAGACGCGACCAGTCTCTTTTTCAGTCAATATGAAATGACGAAGTAGATAATTATATTATTTCAGTCTTTAACTTAACTTAAACTCAATAATGTTTAATTTCCTCAAAATTAACTATGTTTCATTTTAATTTATTATGACCATTTTAACTTTTTAACTTGTAATGTCAGTTGATGATCATCACGCCTGTGTTCTCGATCAATAATGTTTTGTGGAAATCAATAATGCTGTATCTCGATCTTTACACCTTTTGCAATCATTCTCAAAGACACAGTGAGTATTTTTGCTGTTGGCCGTTATGGAGCATTTGTTGATTTTCTTTTGTGCTTATTTTGTAGCTTCCCTGAAGACGAAAATAATCATTGTCGAAATATCGGAAATATAGTGTTATAAGAGTACACGTTTTGCTTGCTGCTATACCCAAATATTATTATCCTTATTGCATCCTAACTAGTCAGCAAAGACTACCCTTTTTCTATATATATATATATACCGATTACTCCCGCTCCTGACTGTTTTCCTGCGATATGCTCCACCATAATAGTATATTATTCAATCGAGTTTTTTGAGATTCAACAAGCCTGTTATTGCTAATAATTATCAAAAGATTAGAAATAGTTCACAGGCAACAAAAATTCGAATGAATATATATATATATATATATATATATATATATATATATATATATATATATATATATATATATATATATACCGATTACTCCCGCTCCTGACTGTTTTCCTGCGATATGCTCCACCATTATAGTATATTATTCAACGAGCGGTAATGTAGGTCATAACTCACGCAGATGAAGTTTGCAGCACGAGCTGCAAGCGAGTGCTGTAATTCATCAAGTGAGTTATGACCATCCCCGCTGTTGAATACTATACTTTATCTACGACTATAACAATGAATGCTATCTTTTTCAGCACAAAATTCACAATAATTAGGTAGTATTAACTTAATTTGAAAACGTCAGAATTAGTCAAGTGACATTAGCAGATGAGTGATGGTCGATCTTACTTGGGATCTTAGTAAACTATATAGTGAGTTATAGCAGTGAGTTATTATTACTCACGCTGTTTGGTAATAGATACTCTTAATTGCTAAAACGCAGTTGAATAATGAATATTATTCAATAGGAGCATCTGATGAAACGTGGATCAAGCATTATAATTTAAACATTTGTGAGAACTATTATGAATAGTTCTTCATTATAAATATTAGTTTTCACTAACGGGCCTGATCAGTTTTGTATTCACTATTAAATAATATTATTATTATTTATGCAGTAGTAATGTTGTTAAAAAAGGTTCTCAATTTATAAAAATCACTGAAAAAACTTTTTTCAATAAATCTTATTGAAGTGAATTCTTGCGTTGTTACGTCCATAAGGTTCCTTAACAAATTTTGCATTAGATTGCCACCATAACCCATTTTGTCTCAATTATTCAAGGAAGAAAAGACTTTTTTCGGGAGAAACTTTAATCAAACATTTCATATTCTTCTGTGTTTTTCGACAGAAATTATTAATCAAGCGTAATTCATAAGGTTCTCAAAACCTGGGTAGGGAAATATAATAAAATATCTTCGCTAAACATTTTCAATCTAATTCAGCACCTCTTTCATTACGAGTTACTTCATTCAACCATAAATTAGTAAACTTCACCAACGTGTCGTGAAATGAATTCGATAAAAGTTAAAGTAACCAGAAATACAGTTATAATCTTACCGCTAAACTTTGACTATCAAACTTGGAAATCGTACTCTGCTGTGAATTAAAATAAGGAAAGCTGATGAAAATTGTTCGAATACGTTCGCCGAATATTGATCCAGAACTTAATAGATGAATTTTCTTTCATATCAATCTATAGTAATTTTATCGTATGGTATAGAAATAATCAAAAAGCGTATGAGCAGCAAAGCACCGCCATTAAAGTCATATTTACCCTCCAGTTTTATTCTTTTGAAGTGAAACTTCTGTGCTCGCATGGGGGTAAAATTCTTACGGATGAAACGGATGTGACGTTTTTTTCCAAGAAGAGGGAGAGAGCGACTGAGACCGATTGAGTGAGAGTGAGAAAGGGCGAACGTGGCATGAAGCACATTGCCATGGAGCGAAAGGAGACAGAGAGCCAGTGAGAGAGAAAAGGACATCTAGAAAAAATACTCGCTATTTGTTGATGTATTCGTTTAGTAGTTGAATATTGGAACTTTAGATGACAATTCTGTCGCATAACATCTTGTACTACAGTAAGCGCAGATCTTTTTTTATTTATTTACACTATCATTAGTATGTATACAGTGAGTTAAATTTAAGAATAAACATTTTGTGATTGATTTGTAAATCATCCTATACTAAGCAGTTGTTCAAAGTAAGTAATATATTTGTTATCTTTTTGTTAATTTACAATTTTTTTATGTCAATTTGTCTAGGTTAGGAAATTTTAATATTCACAAATAACATAAAGCATTTCAATTTTCCACTCGTCCTTTGAAAATTTAATATACTATTTTTCATAAAATATAAAATGAAAATATTTCATAAATTTTCTTTTCTAAATCTTAATTTCAGAAGAACAGAGATTTGAAAATTAGTTTGCCAAAGAAGTTTCACTTCTGACACGTGTACTTTATACGCACGTATTTTTTTAAATATAAATTCTCCAACCCCTAAGTCACTTTGGAAAAGGAAATTCATAAAAACAAGAAATCCTTACATTAACGACGGTTAAAGAAAAGTGAATTCTTCCAAAAATCACGTACTTTAAGTCAACTCAATTCAAGTACAAATCATCAGCTGTATCATTTTAAAAGAGCTGTAAACATGAGCAAGATCATACTCCAGATTCTCAACAGCCGGTTGAAACCATTCCTACTCCCACAAATAGCTGATGAGCAAGCTGCTTTCATGCCAGGAAGAGGGACTCTAGAGCATATACTCAACGTACGTCTGCTAATTGAAAAAGCACGAGAATTTAACGTTACAATGTACCTCTCCTTTTTGGACTACACCAAGGCCTTCGACTCTGTCAAGAGGGACTCATTATGGAGCATACTCAGTGAAATAGGAGTACCACTGCATCTGATCAACTTAATAAGACAGCTCTATGATCTTAACTCAGCTAGGATTAAAACAAATAACACGCTCTCGAAAGAGTTTGGTGTAGAGACTGGTATGAGGCAGGGGTGCATCCTGTCGCCAATACTGTATAATATATACAGTGAATATATAATGCGACACGTGCTGGATGAATGGGAAGGCGGCGTAGCAATAGGAGGAAAGAAAATCAGCAATCTACGCTACGCTGATGACGGCGAGAACAATAACCTACCACATATCCATAAGATAGCAGACTTCGAAGTTGTGCACCAGTTCATATACCTCGGTGCATCTATGACAAACACTGGAGGATGCGAAGCAGAGATCCGAAGACGCCTAGCTATAGCCAAAACAGCAACAACGAAATGAACAACATATGGAGAGATACTGCTATCACACGAAATACGAATCTAAGACTGCTCAATTCCCTAATTTTTCCAATCGCCAGCTATGTTTAAGAAACCTGGACTGTAAAGGAGGCAGACAAGCGAAGAATAGATGCGTTTGAAATGTGGACATATAGACGCATGTTGCAAATATCCTGGACCTCTCATCGCACGAATGCCTCCATTCGAGACGAACTAAACATCCAGACGCGTCTGTCCACAAAAGTCAGCCAGTCTTTCCTCCGATACTTTAGCCACATTGCCCGAAAAGACGACTCGATCGAACGTCTAATGGCCAAGGAAAAATTAAATTGACGCTGCCCTCGAGGCAGGTCACCGAAACGATGGGTTGACCATCCAAATTCCCCGATTGTCGACATCTTGCATGGAGCAGTTCATATGGTCTAGAATCGAGACTAATGGGCAGCCAGACCCTCGCTAGGGTAATGGACCCAAGAGAGAGAGAGAGAGAGAGAGAGAACATGAGCAAAACCTCAGAAACTACAAAAAAACTGGAATCTTTAAATTATAATGGAGGAGGTTAAATTACTCAAATTTTGATAATTTCATAAAAAACTTCAGGTAATTACGTCTAAGGGGGGCGGCAGCAAGGTCAAAATGTACCAGGTAAAGGAAGCAAATGAATATTGATCTTGTTCAAGAGACAGGATATTTACAACAATTATATTAAGTTAATATATTCGAATCTACTACGTAGGTCAATAATATCGAATTTGATATTTTTCTTCTTCTTCTAGTGCACTCCATTACTGGAGGTTTGCGATCACTACTTCAAAATCTTCCTTATTATGTGCCGCTCTTAGTAATTGTTGAACGTTCATGCCTGTCCAAGCTCTGATGTTACGGAGTCATGACATTGTTCTTCTGCCTACTCCTCTCCGGCCTTCTATCTTTCCTTCCAAGTATCAGTTTTAGCAAGTGTATTTGTCATTTCTCATTATGTAGCCTAGGTATGAGGTATTTCCTTTCTTAATCGTTGTTAATAGTTCTTAGTTTTAGTTCTCAGTTTATGTTGCTGAATACTGCTTCATTCGTTATGTGTTGTGACCATGATATTCTGAGCATTCTGCGATAGAGCCACATTTCAAATGAGGCTAGGCATCCCATGGTATTTAATTTTAGTGTCCATGCTTCAAGTACATATAGAAGATTATTATAAAATGCTACAAACGTAGCATTTTATAACTCTGATTCGAATGTCTAAGCTTAGTTTACGATTACAGATAATTTGCTTCCATTCTTTGTACATGTTCCTGGCCAGTTCTATTCGTGAGTATCTGAACTTGTGGACTTGTTCTAGTTGGGTGTTATTTAGATAGATGTGACAGGTTTCTTCCGTTTTGTTAATTATCATTACTTTAGTTTTTGGAATATTTATCGCCAGTCAAATTGCCTCACTTGCATTATTAACTCTATTAATGTTTTGCAAATCTTCTATAGTTTCTGCAATTAGTACGGTATCGTCTGCATATCTAATGTTGTTGATATTAGTTACGTAGGTGGCATTTACTTGGTGAAAGTTCATATTCATAACTTCATAAAGAAACGAAAAACTAACTTTTCACAGGTTCAAATAAAATTTAAAGAGTAAACGCGTTTCTTCATAACATTGACTTCATCTCGTACTAAATTATGGTATCACAAAACAATCTAATCTGTTTATACGAAAAATTGAACACAGGGGGCTCTTTGAGAAACTAAATAACAATAAGCAATTCATTCAGAGCTATTAGTAGGTATATTGAACAGATTAAGGAGAGGAGAAGGGTTTACTTCAATCTGGTCATTAACTAGGTTTCCGGAATTTTTATATTTATTGATGTATAGGGATTCCCAACAGTTGATTTTGTGGAGACTATTTTCTAACTGTTATATATTATAATTGTGATTGAAGGTATGGTTTTCTTGAATAATATGGCACGCATAATTAGAGTCAGTTTTCTGCTTAATATAGCTACGTTGGTGTTCGTGTATTCGAGTTTTGAAATTTCTAATTGTACGTCCTATATAGAATTTTTCACAATCGTTACAGTCGTGTCTATAAACACCGGTACGTTCATCTCTATGAATTTTTGATTTGTTGTTTTCAATTTTCCAATGCTATTGTTGGTTTTATATGAAACTTTGAAATTTTGTTTATGAAGAAACAATTTCAAGTTTTCGGAAGGTTTGCCCAAGTATGTTAAAATGTTATAGACTGTATTTTTCTCGGATATATATGGGTAAACTTCTGAAATTGCCATTTTGTAGTTTTTCTTCTGAATGAAAGTGTCAATCATATTGGGTGAATAACCATTATTTACTGCCATTTGTTTAATTATATTCAATTCCTTTTGGAAATTAACTTCGGACAACGGAATTTCATATGGCAATTTCAGAAGTTTACCCACATATATCCGAGAAAAATACAGTCTACAACAGTTTAACATACCTGGGCAAACCTTCCAAAAACCTGAAATTGTTTCTTCATAAACAAAATTTCAAAGTTTCATATGAAACCAACAATCGCAATGGAAAATTTATTAAAAACAACAAATCAAAAATCCATAGAGATGAACGTACGGGTGTTTATAGACTCAACGATTATGAAAAATTCTATATAGGACGTATAATTAGAAATTTCAAAACTCGAATACACGAACACCAACATAGCTTTATTAAGCAGAAAACTGATTCTAATTATGCGTGCCATCTTATTCAAGAAAACCATATCTTCAATCACAATAATAATATATTACAGTTAGAAAATAGTCTCCACAAAACCAACTGTTGGGAATCCCTATTCATCAATAAATATAAAAATTCCGGAAACCTAGTTAACGACCAGATTGAAGTAAACCCTTCTCCTCTTCTTAATCTGTTGAATGTACCTACCAATAGCTCTGAATAAATTGCTTATTGTTATTTAGTTTCTCTAAGAGCCCCCTGTGTTCAATTTTTCGTATAAATAGGTTGTTTTGAGATACCATAATTTAGTACGAGATTAAGTCAATGTTATGACGAAACGCGTTTACTCATTAAATTTTACTTAAACCTGTGAAAAGTTTGTTTTTTGTTTCTTTATGAAGTTATCTATCTAATATGTTTTGCAAATCTTCTACAATTTCTGCAGTTAGTACGGTATAGTCTGCAAATCTAATGTTATGTTCGAATTGGTGTCTTTGAAGACTTTTGCGTATCTAAGCCGCAATTGTTCATGGTTGGCTCTTCTTATTGACTGGTGGTCTAGGCCTTCAAATGCTGTACTTACTCGCCCCAAGCAGTATTCTATGGTGGTCACTGCGGTGGTATACACGTTGTTTTTCACTGTTCCCCATAAATAAAAATCGAGTACTGATCGGTCTGAGATCAAAAATTTGGTCCATGTTGGCTATCCATTGATTATAAAATAAGTTTTCCAGATAATTATTTACTAAATGGGCATTATGTGAAGGTGCCCTCCATAAAGTTGATAGTAAATGTTTCGAAGATCAGCCAGGGGCAAGTTGTCTCAATGGTCAACTTCAAAATTCATGTGATTCTGTTTTTGCGGATATGGTGTCACAATTGTATCACATGTTCTTGAAATAACTTTATCACATTGTCAAAGTTTAAATGATCTTCGTTTGTATGATTTAACCAGGGTGTTATTACGATGATTTGAAATGTCAAATACGATCGTGGCTATCCTAGATGTAATTGTTCATTTTTGATCAAATACAAAATTATCATATAAAAATACAAAATTAGAAATATTTCGAAAACTAAAAATTTTATGTATGAATAACCTCATACAAAGTTTCCTTAATTTTTGATGCTACAAAAATAAGAAATATGGAAGGTTTCCATTTGAATAATTGATTTTTATCAGTTTTCTCAATCTCATTTTAGATCTTATTTTTAGAACACCCTGTGTGTTAATTATCCAAATATTATACAAAATCTATTAAAATAGGTCATTTTCAACAAGGAATTCAACCTAGTCTATTATTTTCGGAGGAAATACGACGAAAAGTGGGTGTAAAACGAGTAGATTTTCTCTAAAGAACAGTTCAGTTCCTGTAAAGTATCAATAATACAATTCAAACGTTATTTTCTGAGTAGGGATGTCTAAAGTTTCTCTATCGTCAACACCTTTATATGACCCATTTGGAAGTCGTGGAAGAAGATTGTCTCATTGGAGCAGTTTCGGAGTTTCTTGAATGTTAAATAAACTAAACATTATCCACATTTTATACTTCGAAACATAAAGTATGCCCTATAGAGAGTCGAAAAAGTTTTACTCTCAAATTATGAGTTTCTCTACTGATATAAATGTCTTGAGAAAGAAATTATATTATATGAAGAACGTTTTATTGGCGAAGTATCTTTTTATTTGTCTATTAAATATACAACTATGAATTAATAAAATGTATAGCTATATATTATAATTTCATTATTCTTCAACATACATCAATTTATTCACCATGAAGTATTAGAAATAATAATAAGAGTATCACACAAAGTTTCTTTGTTTTGCTAGTCAGTTAAGTAGTAGATTTATTGTAGATGCTCATACTTCATATACGAACAAATCGTGACGAAGAATTCAGCAGAATTAGTTGATCTGCTTTGCTGCCAAGTTGAAAACCTATTTTTGGGTGTTATGATTTGAATGTATTTTTCAAATTTTGAGAACACCTGTAATATCTTTCATGTTAGCTTTCGTAGTTGCGGGTTAGTTTGAGAATACCTATGCTTGTCTAAAATACAGGTATTTTTTCAAGTTTGACAAGTTATTTTACTTCCTACTGGAGAAATAAAAGGATTTTTACAAGATTATTTTAGTTCTAATTTCTATCTGCGTTTTTGTCGAACTGTCAGTTCATCCTCTGTGTGAAAATCTCAAACTTCTAGCAAAACTGAAACGGTGAGGGAGAACTGAGAAGAAGGGCAGACCTATTTGTTTAATTTCCGGTCTCATTTTAGTTCGATAAAATCAAGTTCACAATTCATGTATATATATATATATATATATATATATATATATATATATATATATATATACATATATATGTATATGTATATATATATATATATATATATATAAACTCTTGATAATTATTAGCAATAATAGGCTGGTTGAATCTTGAAAAACTCGATTTTAATAAAAAATTTTGACGTTCCACTATGATATTCGTAATTGAAATTTCTTTGACATTCATTGATTTAAAAAATTGAAAAAAACAGGGCTGCTTAGTATATGCTATTCAGTTCAATATTAACATTCAAAATTGTTATCTCGCGGATAGCATTAATCGCCTCCGTGGCAAAGTTTGACCAAATCTCCCATACCGGAGAGTTCAGACAATAAACCACAATTGTGTGATTATCTTCCGTATCTAAGGATTTTGTTTGTTGTACTTTTTTCATCTTCAAATTTTCAATCCAATACTTGGCTACGCCGTTCTGATGAGGACCAAAGAGTCCGAAACACATGTCAACGGCTGCTTCCATATAAGCGTCTATACCGATAATTCTACTCCACTTCTTTAATGTTTTCCCATGACTCATTTCTTTGTTGTTAGATAAATAGTACCCTTTTATTATTATTTTCAAACATTGCGTAGGTGAGGGTTTCTTTGGTTTCCCTTACCATCTGGTGATAACAATTTTGAATGTTAATATTGAACTGAATAGCATATACTAAGCAGCCCTGTTTTTTTCAATTTTTTAAATCAATGAATGTCAAAGAAATTTCAATTACGAATATCATAGTGGAACGTCAAAATTTTTTATTAAAATCGAGTTTTTCAAGATTCAACCAGCCTATTATTGCTAATAATTATCAAGAGTTTAAAAATAGATCACAGGCAACAACTATTCGAATAAATATATATATATATATATATATATATATATATATATATATATATATATATATATATATATATATATATATATATATATATATATATATATATATATATGTATATATATATAATATAATTTCAGAATTTTCTTGGCTTAATCAAACTGGAGATTTAATTCTGGTTGTTTACTTTCATTATTTTTCCAAAGTTTCGGCCTCAACAGGCCTTTTTGAAGGACTACAATGGAATACGGAGAAAATCATTGCCATTAAACATCGCAGGTAAAATTCCAGTAATTCGATAAATTAGTTTTAGGTATATATTTTTTTCAATTTTTTCAATGAACAAAAACACTAGGTCATGAAAATACACAAATATCACAGAAATTATCAAATTATTCCATTACCTTAGAAACACTGACACTCGTCCCAAGAACTATATGACACATACTTTGAATGAATTCACATCAAAACTTATTTTCAGTTTTTCACCCACCTTTCCACTGTATTGGCAAGCAAACGATGTTAAACTCGCTGAAAATCTGTTTGTCTGAGACCGGTGGCCGGACGTAAACGAAAAACAACATGGAAAGCCAATCTAAAAGAAACAGGCAAACACTCATTATTTTATTAGTACTTTTGTTTTGTTTATATAAACATTCAAATCTCAAAATTTTTTTTCCTTTTCTTATAAAATGAATGTTGTGATATATTTTGCTCAAATTGTTAATATCTTCTTCTTTATCTTTTGGTTCATAACCCTTGGTGGGTTTTGGCTTGCTCAACTATGTTCCTCCATCTGGTCCTATATATACGCTATTCTCCTCTAGTTTCCTATTCTCAGAGTTTTTCGGTCTATCTCCACATCGTCTATCCACCTTTTCTTCGGTCGCCCATTCGGTCTTGTATTTTGAGGTTTCCATTCGAGGATTTTTTTCACGATTCTCTCTTCCCCACCCTGTCCTAACCATCTTATCTTTGACTTTTTATGTATCTTGCTATATCCTCTCCTTCTATAAGTGCATCAATTTCGTGATTCGTATTTGTGGAATTCTGGACTTCCATTGTCTATAAAATATCTGAAACAAAAATAAAAGAAAGAAATTTGATAAATAGTTCAACAAAAAGGAAAAAATTAAATTCAAGGAATTAGTAGGATTGAATGGTGGTATCTGAAAAAGAATAAAATGAGATTAGTCAATAATAAGTTGGAAAATAGTGAAAAAATGTAAAATTATACAATAAATATACACGACGTTTCGGTTAGTTGAGTATCTATAATCGTTCTCAATTGTTAACTGCTATTTCAGCTATTTTCCTTTTTTTTGAACTAATCAAATTTCTTTTTCTCATTTTTGCTTCTGATAATTATTTTACAGACAATGTCCAGAATTCCACAAATATGGAAGAAACATTGTCCAAACCATTCAAACTAACAATTTCGTGATTCATCCTTATTCTCTACATATCGTTATATATATATATATATATATATATATATATATATATCTATATATATATATATATATATATATATATATATATATAAATATTTATATTTATATATATATATATATATATATATATTTATATATATATATATATATATATATATATATATATATATATATATATATATATATATATATATATATATATACAGGGTCACTCACGGTGGATGGTAGGTTATACGTTTACGGAGAACACTTATGTTATGTTATTTTACGTAACGCAAATTGTTTTTTATTAGTTTAGTAAATTTCGTTTCGCTTTCAGTATTGACCCTTAAGTGATAAAATTATTTTGTGAACGTACAAATTTTCTCTCGTTTATTGGTTGTCAATAGGTATACATTTTATTGAATTTTCTGCATGTTCTTGCTATTATTTGGTCACATTGACCATGTACAATAAATAACTTCATCAAAACTTCATGAGAATAGTTATTGCCTTCCATTTTGATTGTTTTCAAATCAAATTTTCGTTAATGAACGCGCGAACGTCTTATTGTTGATGGACTAATTGTCAAATTTTCATAATGACATCTTTCTCGACATTTCATAGCTACCTAATACAAAATATGGCTAAATAATCCGATTTTTATAGAAAGTTGCTTTTATTTCGGAAACCTGATTTTTTAGGTATAGGAATATGATATATCATTTGAAAGAAATTTCAATTTTCTTTCGAGATATTCAATAATATACAGGGTATTACATTAAAAAAAATGCACTTTTTACTATTTTTGTATTTATCGTTAAAATCGCAAATTTTGAAGGACCCTGTATAATGGAGAAAAAAGTCCTTAGAATATTCCTAATACGTCGGAACTTGGTAAACTACACTTGAAATTTCAGCGTCCTACGAATCTGAATACCTTAGTAATGAACATTTAATTGAAGCTATGTTTTGCACAAAAAAATAAGGAAACCATTTAATTTCTCGAAAACCTCTGGAGATAGGTATAGGGAAGTATCATACAAAAACAATTGGAAAATGGTAGAGAAGCAAAAAATGAAATAATATATAGGGTGTCTCATTTGAAATTTCATAGTTGCTGCTAGTTTTTAGTATAAGCGGCAACGCCGCAGTGCCACTATTATTTTAGATCGATAGAGCAAAATCAATTACCCATGAAACCAAATTTTCAGAATAATCTCATGTCCCGTTCTCCGTAAACGTCTAACCTACCATCCACCGAGAGTGACCCTGTATATATATATATATATATATATATATATATATATATATATATATATATATATATATATGAATTTCTCGTTTTCTTCTGTTGGTTTTCCTGTGTAGTATTTTGAAATTTTCTAACCTCCTGTTCATATGTAGTTTTATAGTTCGAACATCAGTTATATATTTTAAACCATATTTATGTTTGTTTAAACAATTTGATTGTTTAACATGGAATTTCATATATAGTGTTGTGTTGTCTTGTTCACGGGAGTTCTTGTTTTTCGTTTGGTTTAATTTTTTCTAATGGTGTTTTTATATTTTTGGGTTTCAGCATTTTTTGTACATTTTCTCACGGACAAGATGTAAAATTCTGTTCAAATTTACCCCAGCTCCCCTCAGTGAATTTATCCTTTCGTCTCAGACAAATATTATTCATCATGTTGTAGGGATAATTGTTCTGTTTCAGAACTCCATTTGCTTTGTTTATTGCATTTCTTAAACTGTGTGGTGAAAGTTATATAGCTCTGTCAGCTAGACAAATCACAATGGTTTTTTTTCTTGCTATGTGGATGATTTGAAAGGTAGTTAAGATATTTACCAGACCATATTGGTTTTGTATACCATTTAGTGATTATCTTTTTGGATTCCTCATGGTAAAGAGTGATGTCCAAAAAATAATTTTTTGTTTCCTTTCACTTATCTAGAATGTATTGTTCTATGCCTTTTGTAATGGCTGTGAGGCAATCATCCACGTATCTTAAACAAGGGCAGGCCAAAATCGAGTTTTGGCAATACCGTGTCTTCCAAATCTTCCAGTATCAATTACGCTATAACACTGGAAATTGAAGAACCGATAGCACACCCTTTTGTTTTTCTATAATTTTTATTCTGATAGTTAAAATATGTCGACATCAGTGTTAGTTTCATACCTTCTTTGAAATTCCCCAGAGATCTGTGAAATCTCTGATTTTATTTAATTTTTTTTTCACTACATCTATACAAGTCTTTCTAGTATGATGAATTTTCATTTGCTACTTTCCATATATTTCGAAGAATTCGGCTAGATTTGAGAAAGGTGCCTGTACACAGTAGACAAATGACAATATTGGAACCCCTGCTTTATGAAGTTTGGGTAGTCGATATATCTGAGGTGCTATTGAATTATTGATAATCAATTCTTTTGCAGTGTTTAATGAAATATGTATAAAGAAATAATGATGCTATAAATGAAAAAACTGATATTAAAAATTTGACAAAAATATGCTACAGAAGAAAAGGGGAAGGAAAAAAAATGTGAACGAATATATAGGTTTTTCTGGGTTAAGAATAAAAAATTTTATACATTTAATGTATTTTCAATATTTGATTAATGAAACCCAATGAGTGAATCATAATCATAGAAGAATTCATAAAGTAATTCTGCTCATACCTTGCTCGCAAAGGATTGGTGAATTTCTATTCTCCTTCTTTCTTTGGTTATGTCAAATTACTCACATCATTCATCAATTCAGATGATGAAAAAATACATTACCTACGTGGCATGTATACGTTACTTTTGGCAATCGATAATAAAAGGATTTCGGATTAATCATCCTAGCAACTTCCCATACTGTTATATCACAATATGTGATGGATGTTCATTGCTTTTCTGTCCCCATGGATAATGCTTCGTCTATCCTCCAAAATAAATTATGTTAACCATTTCATGTCCTTAATTTCGAAGGATGAGCTTGATGAGGTATTGAACAGGTGTTAAGGAAGACAAAGACTTAGAGTTGATTCATGAATATATTCCATTCTGTGAAAAGATTTTTAGATCACGAAATATTACGAAAAATTCAATAATATACTTAAAACAAGAAATACAGTTCGAAAAACAATCTACAACTTTTTTATTCTGAGCAATATAGGCAGCTTTCGTTATAAGGACACTTGATAAGAATAAATTGATGAAAAAAATCTGTATTCAAAGTGTATACATATATGTTTCGAAAAGATTGAGTTGCGTCTGTATCTCTCGAGTTACAAAATAATCTATATAAATAAAAATTAATTTTCGAATATATGTAAGCTCATCACTTCAAAACGGCTGCATCTTCTTGGCTAATTTCTTTGGTGTGCCAGAATAAGGTTTGGTATAAAAAAAAATAATCGAAAATTTGTACAGAAAAATTAATCGATAAACCCCTTCATGCGGGTCAGACTGCATTCGTACCTTGATATATATATATATATATATATATATATATATATATATATATAATTATTTATTCGAATTGTTGTTGCCTGTGAACTATTTCTAATCTCTTGATAATTATTAGCAATAACAGGCTTGTTGAATCTCAAAAAACTCGATTTTATTAAAAAGCTGACGTTTCGCCACGACATTCGTGGCTTTATCAAAACTTTTTGATAAAGCCACGAATGTCGTGGCGAAACGTCAACTTTTTAATAAAATCGAGTTTTTTGAGATTCAACAAGCCTGTTATTGCTAATAATTATCAAGAGATTATATATATATATATATTTATATATATATATATATATATATATATATATATATATATATATATATATATATATATATATATATATATATATATATATATATATATATATATATATATATATATATATATATATATATTATATAATATAATTATATATATATATATATATATATAAATATATATATATATATATATATATATATATATATATATATATATATATATATATATATATATATGTTATATCAAGGAACGAATGCACAGTCTGACCCGCAAAAGTTAGCTGTCGATGACAAGTGTTTCGGGGATTGGTCCTCATTACATCGACGAAGCCAAGTAAAGAATGGAAAAGTCGGAAATGAAAGGGATTTTGTCTGTTGTTGTTTTCTTTTCCAAGGTTTCAATCCCTTACTTGGCTACGCCGTTTTGATGAGTACCAAGAGTCAGTAACACGTTTGCATAACATATACGGGTCAGACCGTGAATTTGCTCCTTTATTTGATTTTTCGCCATGTTAAATAAATTGTTCTAGATAGTTTCATATATACAGTATGACCCATTTTCAATAGAAACACCCCTGTAAAATTTGAAGTTGTGAACCGATTGCAACCATGTTTTTTTGAAATGTCAAGTACTGAAAGGTATTGGGACAAAATATTCAGGGCATACTATGATATTTTCTCTCAGTCGAAATTAGAGAATTTTGATCAGCTTTTTGTTATTGGAAAACAAACTACGCCATTCGATTCAGCGTGTCCCTGAATAGGTATGACCAAAATTTCATTCATAACAAAGTTATGAGAACTCAAAATTTGAAAACTCACACTTAACAGTCACAAAAAACGCCCAATATCAACAGAGCCATAGAAATAATTTTTTTCATGAAATCAAGAATAAAGTGCTATCAGATTAATACTCTAAAAACCTCTTCAGCTCTTCTAGAGTCATCTCACGATAGGCGTATAATTTCAATTTTCTCTCTTACGCTCAATCATTTCCATGGCAACTAAGATTTAAATTGAAAAATCTATTAGGTCTTAGTTTTAGTTGATTTGCGTGAAAACTTGAATGTAATTCCGTTATTTTCTGTGAAAATATTTACGCTATTTTATCGTTGAAATCATTAAAAAAATATTTCCATGGCTATCTGTTGACAATGGGTGTTTTTTGGTGACTGTTGAGTGTGAGTTTTCGAATTTTGAGTTCTCATAACATTGTTATGAATTGATATTCTTTTATGAAGTTTTGGTAATTCTTATTTAGGGACACGCTGAATCCAATGGCCTGGTAATTTGTTCAATAAAAAAATCGCTGATAAAAAATTCCTAATTTCGACTAAGAAAAAATATCATAATATGCCCTGAAAATTGGATAAAAAATTTCCCATTTTGTCCCAAGGTAGACCTTTTAGTGTTTGACATTTCGAAAAAAAAGTGGTTGAAATCGGTTTACAACTTCAAATTTTACAGGGGTGTTTCCATTAAAAATGGGTCACACTGAATATATAAATGTTGAAACTATAATTTTAATTATTGCGATCGTCTTCTTATTGACACTTTATTCAGTATAATTCTCGTTCTCTAATAATGCTATTAATAATATCTCCAAATATCGGAAAACTCATATAATGTTGTATTCCATATTCATGCAGAAATATATATTCTATAACTTGCTCCCGTTCGATTGTTAATCGCTAGTACACCTTGTCAGATTACATAGAATTAAACACAGCTCAATATGAACGTATTTGTACCTCAATATCATGTGAACCTCTAGAGTCTAGGGTAAGCATTAAATTATACTGATATGGTTCAATTTTGAACCAAGAGAATGGAGGGATAAATGTTTAATTGTCATTTACATGTATACTAAGCTCGATGAATGGAGCGATACAATGCGACACTATTAATTTTCTCGGTCATTTTGGACCTTTATCCTCACATTACCATATCATTCTCAAATTAAATTGTGTTCTATGTATTTAAACTAACAATTATGAATTATCATGGCAAAGTTTGAAAGATGAATGTTCTTGAAACAAAAAAGCTTTTATAGGTTGTTAATAAAAAATGAAATCCGGACACCCTACTGCGTAGCACTAGGAATGATAAAACCCCTCGGCGCATGTACGTCAATATTTTTTTAATGTATTATATAAATTAAAAAACTACACATTAAATGCCATCATTTTATTTCATTATTGTAAAAATCGGTTTAGGTTTAAGATTTATAGATAGCACCACATGTCTATGGACAAAAAAATCTAAAAAACGCTATAATTTTGTTATTCTTCGTAGGGAAAAATTTTTGAAAACACTTTTCTTATGAAATCATATGTGTTTTATCGATATCCGCTGGAATTTTTAAAATCGGACCAACTTTTTGTCGTGAGACTATAATAGCCCCTTAGCTTCGCCTAGGGGTAAAAAGACCTAAAAAGTGAAAAATTTAGTTTCAAGGCGTGTTACAACTTCTTGTTTTCGCTCTTGCGATTGATTATAGTACTCTTTTATTTAAATTTTATTTTCAACTTTTCAGTATCAGCAACTGATGAGTCAGTTATTTATTTTCTACTCTTTAGTATTCTTTTTCATACTATTTACATTACGTGCAAAATTTCAGCTCAAAGCGAAAAATGAGTCAAATTTAAGTTGCAAGATTTGAGTATAGACAGAAAGGCTGACACTGGATCAAGTGAAATTTTTCAAATATTTGATAAAATCCGTCATTATTACGTGATAATTTAACATGATGAACAAAAACAAAACTTGAATATACT
Organism: Cynegetis impunctata; assembly: GCA_030704885.1. Lineage (NCBI taxonomy): Eukaryota > Metazoa > Arthropoda > Insecta > Coleoptera > Coccinellidae > Cynegetis > Cynegetis impunctata. The sequence goes on from JARQZK010003613.1 coordinate 509,479, forward strand.
ATGTTTATTATCACAGAAATACTTCGAAAAATATTACACTACTATTGCAATTTCGGCCACTAGAAATAGTTTGATAGATAAAATGATAAACAAGAAACGTGGTCAACTAGCGTACAACAGCATATATCCTCAATCGAAAGTAGAAAAATCGGAAAAACTCACATCTTTAACATATTTTGGTCCTCTAACAGAAAAAGTTGCTAATGTCATACCTGAAATGTAATATTAAAATTTTTTTCAAACCTAAGACAAAGTTCTCAGGATTTTTTTTCAATGCCAAAGATATCACTTGAAAATTTGAAAGTTCAGGAGTTTATAGGTTGATTTGTCCTGTATGTAAAGGAGTGTATATAGGTCAGACTGGTCGATCGTTCAAGACAAGATTTAAAGCACACCACCAATCTTTTTTGAAAAATAAAACGGATTCAACGTTTTCAAATCATTGCCGTGAAAACCACCACCCGTTTCCACAAATAGATACTTTCAAATTATGCACAAATTACCGAAAAGAAGCAAACTTACTTAGAATCATTAGAAATTTTTAAACTCGATCATAATGCAAAAGATATCTTGCTGAACGACCAGATTGACTTAATATATTCTCCTATATTTAGTGTTTTCAAACATTAATGATTTTTCTAAGAACATTTTATTGTAGATACCAATTCGGGAAATCCACTTCTAATAGCCCTTCTTGAAATGTGTTCCCCTGGTCCATTTAAGTACCTGTAATAATTCTTTCCCACCCGTAAGCGCAAATCTATAATTATGTATTCAGTGCTTAACTCAATCTGCCCGATGATGGTCTAGTGACCGAAATTGCAATCAAATATTTTTCGAAGTATTTTTGTGATAATAAACATTGTAAATTCAAGTTATGTTTTTGTTCATCATGAAATTTTTCACGTGGAGATTTCTTGTTTTCTCATAGTTTTTGAAAATTTGCTTCACAGCTTCATCAGATTGAGTTAGATCATGAAAATTTGGTAAGTGTATTGAGTTGATGCTATTGAGGTATAATCCTTTATGGGTTTCAAGTATTTTCCTCAACCGTGTTGCACTTCGCAGAGACTATTTCGTTTGAATCGCATCTTGGTCTGCTTGGCTCATCAATATTTTTTCAGTATAAAATTAATTATTTTCTATTTTTAGTTCAGTTTGAAATAAAAACGCGTTTTTCAAATCTTTCAAAACTATTATTTATTTCATTCTTATAGCATCTTCGCGGGAAATACGATCTTGTGACAGAGCTCTACTGCTGACGAGCTTTTTTATCATTATCGTATTCGAAATGGGACATAGAATAATAGTATATTATTCAACGAGCGGTAATGTATAACTCACGCAGATGAAGTTTGCAGCACGAGCTGCAAGCGAGTGCTGTAATTCATCAAGTGAGTTTATCCATTACCGCAAGTTGAATACTATACTTTATCTACGACTATAACGATAAACACTAAGATACAAGTACAAATTCACAATAATTAGATAGTATTAACTTAATTTGAAAACGTCAGAATTATTCAAGTGACATTAGCAGATGAGTGACGGTCGATCTTACTTAGGATCTTAGTAGACTTTATAGTGAGTTATAGCAGTGAGTTATTATTACTCACGCTGTTTGATAATAGATACTATTAATTGCTAAAACGCAGTTGAATAATGAATATATTATTCAATAGGAGTGGATAAAACTATATTTTGTGATTCTGTCTTTATTCGTATTGAAATTATATCTCACGGAAAGAATGTTACAAGTCTAAATGAATTATGGAAATTTATCGGTATTAAATGGAGAAATGGTACTAATGCAAAATAAAATTCTGAAAAAAGTTCTTTATATCTTATACATTTTTGTGAGCAATTTTTTGGCTCCGTAGCTCAGTGGTCAGTGAGTTGGTCTACTGAACAGAAGGTCAATGGATCGAATCCCGGCCGAATTAACGAATTAATGCGGAGCCACTTCTTGGAAGGCAATGGCAAACCACCGAGTAGTATTCTGCCTAGTAAAGACTCTCTATAAAAACGACGTACCGTCGTGAAACTGTATGTCCCTTCTATTCGTGTATCACTGTATCACGCACAACACGAATAGTTGTAGAGAGGTCGCCTGCACCCGAAACCGGGTGAGGCACTTGAAAAAGAGGAAGCAATAACTTTTTTAAAAATCATTTCAGCAATTATGATTAAATCGAAATTCATTGGTATTCTTAAAAATTGCTAATTCATTACTGGCATTTCCGCAATTATTCTTCTGCTTTAAATTTTCATTTTTGTTTCGACAATAATTTGTAAATTATTAAAATTCCATATAATTGATTCGAAAATATTCAAAAATTTCAAACAGTGCGGAAAAAACTCAATCTGACGTCGTATGGAAAGGTGTAAATAACGAATGAATTTTGTATTATCCGCATCTAGAAAACGGTACCAATTGAAAACGATCAGAACATCGGAAAATGGATTCTTGAAACTTCAGCTTATATCGTCTTTTCTGAAGAACACGCTTCAATTTCTCGGTTAGTTTTCCAGATTTAAGCATCTTATCTCCTCCATATAAGAAACTTTATCGGGTTACATATACTACCTAACAACAACAAGATGCATTTAACAGAAAAGTTTATTATCAGACATTTTGAAAATTGAATTTATTCTTGGTTAGAAAGGTTTATTCAGTGGAGCCGATATTTTTAATCGTTGAGAATCACACGATGTTTTCCTAATTTTCCAGGAATTCAGCTCAATTGTACCCTATTTGTGTGAATGACTTCCTTTAACTCGAGTTCAATATTTGAGCAATCAATCAATCAATCAAAATACGTTTATTCAAGATTTCTGGGGGGATGGGGTACATTTTTGTTATCTAGCTAAATATTTTATTGTGGGAAGTTATAAGGTTTTGCAACCTTCTTCAACCCTGGCTTTACTTAATTAATTCTCTAACATTTACAATATTAATAAAAATCCTAATTTTCCTATCGGGGAATGCGGCTGGGGCCGACTTTTTTGCTAATTACGTGCCATTCGGTCCAAGTTCAATATATTTCAACTGACATTAGATGGTAAGGGAAACCACAGAAAACCTTTACCCACGCAATGATATATATATATATATATATATATATATATATATATATATATATATATATATATATATATATATATATATATACAGGGCTATTCAAATTCGAGTATATGCATGGGGATTTCGATAACGGTAAGAGATAGAGGGATGGTTAAATGGGGGCAAAGTAGCAAATTTCAGAGGCCAGTTATATGGATAAGAAAAGTCTGATCTAGCTCCTTTAGTTCTGGAGTTATATAGGAAAAATCGAAAATATTTGAATAAAAATTATATACAGCGTGTCGTATAAATTGGGCCACCCTCAACTATCAATTTTCAAATACGGACCTGTATTTTTTATTACATTTTTTTGAATGCCAAGAGTCATGTTTTATATTGACGTAGTATTTTCATCTGAATTACAGAGTGTTCTGGAAATATTGAACTATTACCAGTAAAATTTCAACATTTTTTTAAAATTGCAGCTCTAATTGAAAAAATATCATAGAATAAGATATAAAATGCCTAGGATTTGGAAGATAATCAACATTATTCGACGAAAAATATCTTCTTCAAGAATTCATCCACATTTTGGTTCACGCAACCCATGATCAATGTACGAAAATGCGAAATTCTTCCTAGTACGTGTATGTGCATATAATCATTGCCCAAACAAAAAGAATTTCGACTGGCGATCTTCATATTACAGACACCAATTTGGAAATATTTCATTTGTACTCACTTTTCGAACTACCTACATTTTTCAGCGAATTCATTAGCATTCTGTTGCTATATACAACCATTATGATTAAACTATTTGAATTCTCATAGTATGCTTTGAAATATAAATATTTAGTTCACCTCACTTGTCATTATTTTGACAGTTTCTTGGAAATTATCGTTGATATTTAATGAACAATCTGTTAGTACTGAAAATGGGCTTCCCCATAGAGCAGAAAAGAGATATATGATTAACGTTTTCTACAGAAATAATAGGATCATTCATCTTTCCGCTTGACTTTTTTTTTATGGGGTACACTAAAAAATAGAATATATCAAAACGAAATTGAAAATATAGAAGATTTAAGAATTAAAATCATGAACGCTTGCGCATCACTACGCCGAAGAGATATTTTCAGAGCGAATAATAACTTAAAAAAACGACTAAATGTCTGGAACGAGAAGGTCGTCAATTCGAACATTTATTTCGATTATGATTACTTATAATGACTTATTTCAATTCTAGATAATAACTAAACATGTTCTTGTGCGATAAGTTATAAAATATGAAAACCTATATGATCAAATACAATGTTATGTTTGTGACAGATTATGTTTGTGAGTTCTCAGCAGAATACATACAACAGATCTTCCTCATACCTACTGAGGTGAATCGACATGGGGATCAATAATTATTCTACCAATGCTACATTATGGTAAAGAAATAAAATGTTTCTCGGGAATGTTGATTTTATTCTATTGTTATTTCAAACAAGTAGTGAGACTAGATAATCTGGAAATTCTAAAATTGATTTTTCTTAAGGAATCAATTTGTCTGATTCACCTCTCATTCTATGATATTATTCAATTAGAGTTGTTATGGAATTAAAAAATGATGAGATATCACTAGTATTAGTTCAATATTCCCAAAACACTTAATGATTTATATAAAGACAAAACGCCAATATGAAACATAAAATATATAGGTAGTTCGAAAAGTGAGTAACAATGAAATATTTCCAAATTGGTGTCTGGAGTATGAAGATTGCCATTGGAAGATTATTTTGTTTGGGCATTATATGCACATACATGTACGTACTGGGAAGAATTTCACATTTTCGTACATTGATCATGGGTTGCGTGAACTGAAATGTGGATGAATTCTTGAAGAAGACATTTTTCGTCGAATAATGTTGATTATCTTCCAAATCCTAGGCATTTTATATCTTATTCTATGATATTTTTTTAATTATAGCTGCAATTTTAAAAAAATGTTGAAATTTTACTGGTAATAGTTCAATATTTCCAGAACACTCTGTAATTCAGATGAAAATACTACGTCAATATAAAACATGACTCTTGGCATTCAAAAAAATGCAATAAAGAAGACAGGTCCGTATTTGAAAATTGAAAGTTGAGGGTGGCCCAATTTATACGACACCCTGTATATAATATTTATTCAAATATTTAGATAGCCTAGAAAAAGTTGCAATGGCAAAGTGACAATTGTTTTGGAAAATATTCCTTAAATAAAAAGATATAGGCAAAAAAAAAATTTTGAAATTTTCGATTTTTCCTATATAACTCCAGAACTAAAGGAGCTAGATCAGATTTTTCTTATCCATGTAACTGACTTCTGAAATATGCTACTTTGCCCCCATTTAACCATCCCTCTATCTCTTACCGTTATCGAAATCCCCATGCATAAACTCGAATTTGAATAGCCCTGTATATCAATGAATCGAATAATTTGAGGCGTTCCAATTTGTTTTAGTAGTAAAAACAGCCATCGCATTATTATACCATTCATATAAACTTCAGTGGTAATATGAGTTAACTAGAATCCCTATAAAAAACTTTAGTTGAATTTGTTCAATTAGGAAATTTGGTATTAATATTTAGCACAACTATTGATTTTTCTTACGTTTTTTTCAATTCTTAAGATTCATACATTTTACGTATGGATATATAACTCCGATTGCAATATAGGTAATGAATAATTTAACACTCATTTGAAATACTACATAATGTGAAAAAGAAAAATTCTTCACTAATTCAAAAAATTATCAAACAACTTTCCAAGGGAGCTGGTTGTATGTATTCCGCGATGAGAATTCTACATTCACAATCCAACAGTGAATTATTGAGATCATCAAGTCACCCCGACTCAAAATCTGCATACATCTGTTTCGATCTTATGAGATCTCATCAGTGCAGCTTACTTGACTCGGAGTGAATTAACGAATTTCAAATTGTTCCCCAATATAAATCGCGGTCGGAACTTCTATCTGGATAAGTTACTTTTCACGATACGATTTTGAATATAGTGAATATCGCGACAAGCATTTATGGAGCGCACTTTTGTCAGTATGTCCAAAGTTTTTAAAAACGCTAAGTTAGCATGCTTTGGAATCACATACTCTACAGTTGGAGAGTAGACATCTCATGTGAGAAAGTTATGTAGTCTCGCGACGGGATTCTGCATTTTCGATCTAACCGGTAAATTAATGGTTTGCAATCAGATATTAATCTCGATTGCGAATTATCTATCAATTAGAAATTGGTTAATTCGCTCCGAGTTAAAGAAGCTGCACTGATGAGATCTAATCAGATCGAAACAGATGTATTCAAATTTTGAGTAAGGGTGACTTAACGATTTCTATAATTCACTGTTGGATTGCGAATGTAGAATTCTAGGCAAAGAATACATATAACCAACTCCCTTGGAAATTTGTTTGATAATTTTTTAAATTATTGAAGAATTTTCCTTGTTCACTCTATGTAGTATATTAAATTGACCATAGTCAATCTGTATATTTCTCATGATTTGATTACTAATTTAGAAGTTGTTTCAATGATGATAGGATATAGGTACTTCTTACGATAACGAATGTTATAGAGTATAGATGGAGTGCGAATATCATCGAATATATACATATATATATATATATATATATATATATATATATATATATATATATATATATATATTCATATATATATATATATAAATATATATATATATATATATATATATATATATTCATATATATATATATAATATATATATAATATATATATATATATATATATATATATATATATATATATATATATATATTCATATATATATATATATATATATATATATATATATATATATTTATATATATATATATATATATATATATATATATATATATATATATATATATATATATATATATATATATATATATATATATATATATAAGAGGCCTCGGTAGACCAGCGGTAAGGTGAACCGGCTTATACCGTTTGTAAACCGAGGATTAAGGGTTCGAGTCCCACCTTGCTCTTGGGTGTTGTGTATGTCCAGAATTTAGTGGTTCTATATATAAGATAAATTGTTGGGTAATGTGCATCGTTCACAAGCCCATTGGCCGTTCGGAACCGGCGTTAAACTGTAGGTCCCTCGAGTTAAAAAAAAAAAATAATATATATATATATATATATATATATATATATATATATATATATATATATATATATATATATATATATATATATATATGTATATATATATATATATATTTATATATATATATATATATATACAGGGTGATTCATTAATTTGTGTAGGTATATATTTCAATTGAAAAATTTTGAGCTCAAAATATGAAGATCTATCCGAATTTGCTTATACAAAATATTTCTCCCTACTGATTTACAGGGTGTTTTATTTAGATTATTAAAAATGAATTTTGTTAATTACTTTGATGCTGCTCGATATTTCTTTATGATATTTGGCAGTAAGTTAAAGTAGTCTAGGACACATCAAATTATAGTAAAAAAGACTTTCTCGCTATCACCAGTGGCGTACGACAGGGGCACGGGTAGAGTTCTCGTTTCCTAAATTCTACGCCACTGGCAGAAGTGTCATTTTAGTATAATTTTTCAATCCTCCAATATTTTCTCTGTAAATAAGGTACTCTATTTTGGTAACGCTGGAGCCACTATTTTTCGAGATATTTAACGTTGAACATATCGGTGTTTTTTGTCATACGATTGCATGTATTACGTAAAATAAACATTATGTCATAAAGAAATCAAGCAGAATTAAAGTTATGAACAAAATTCATTAAATAAAACACCCTGTAAATCAGTAAGGAGAAATATTTTGTATAAGCAAATTGGGTTAAATCTTCATATTTTGAGCTCAAAATGTTCCCGTTAAAATATATACACATATTAACTAATCACCCTGTATATTCATTCTCGAGTTTGCAGACCCATGAAGTTATTGTTCAAGTAATCTTGACACAGTTGGACCTTACTAGATGAATTTGCATGCTTCTTGAATTTCCTGATCTTCAGGAGTCGTGAAATGGGAAAAAAATTAACCAATATGACACCACATCAGGTGGGCCTGTGTGCTGACAAAATGCACAGCATATTTCGAAATTTTCTTAAAAATTACCAAGGAAAGTGATTCCTTCATTTATCTAGAGACCGCGAGATCTATCGTTTACATTGCTAAGAGCTATTTAATTGTGTCTAGTTTGCTCAAAAACAATGAACTTCCGGCTAATGCTAAAAGTTCAATATTATTTATTTTCAGGTATATATAGTACGAATTATATTTTAGAGATATCGTAAAATACTCTAATGAATAATCTCATCGGTAGGTTCCTATATAATATCTGATTTGATAAACGGAAACGTGATTTAATACAACATGTCAAACTGAGATTTTCTATTAAATTCTTTAATATTAACCAATACACCAAATTAACCTTTCGTCTGTTTTCAGCCCTGAATATCGAGATGACAATGCCTATTGGATTGGTGCATCCGACAAGACTTACGAAGGTGATTTTCGATGGTCGGACGGACTACCTTTTTCTTATACAAGTAAGTCATGCTTCAATATTTCTAGAAGCAGTTTTTCCGTATATTTACGGAGAAATATTATTATTTATTATTATAGGGTATTGTACTGTTTCGAAAGTCAACAGTAAGGTTCAGGAGTGGTTTTTATATTCATTTAAGACTTGCAGGACCACAATTTTCGAGATTTTATGTATATTATATATATATATATATATATATATATATATATATATATATATGAGAATATAAATATATTGACATCTCCAGCAAAGCAAATGAGCTGAAGCTTTGGGCATTTTTTTGGCAAAATTATCTACAACATAGTCGGTTTTTAGAGAAGTTTTGCCACCCCAAAACCCATCGAAATTAGGTCAAAGAGTTGATTGTTTTCCGTCGATTAATTTTATTTTAAAGAAAAGTGCTTTTTGGCGGTATAAACCTTTTATCTCTCCGCCGGCATTTTTATGTGAAGATCTCATGTTTATACCTCATCCAGATTAAGTGAAACGATAGAAATTTCATGCATTTTTGAGGATTCTCGAGCATTGTGAAACTCTACAATCATTTCAAATTTAGTTGAAACGCAGATATTCAAGCATTGTACATCTCTGGAATCTTTCAAATTGACTGCGAGGATTAAGAATCTTTTTATAAACAAAACAAACATAAGGGTAAAATACGATTTCAGTGATGTACCTACCTTACGCTCTGTTACTCACTCGTTTTGTTCATTTTACAGTTTTATATGTCCTTTACATTGAAATCTGTTTCAATAATACGGCCTCATGGCTAAAAAGTTCTGATGAATGCAACGTTCATTGCTTAAATTTATTGCAATATTTCAGTAATAATTAAATAATATCGAAATTAAAAATACTGATCTTAACTATACCAACTGAACGTATGTAATATATATATATATATATATATATATATATATATATATATATATATATATATATATATATATATATATATATATATATATATATATATATATATATATATATATATATATAGGTATATATATATATATATTGATTGGGATTAGTTTGTCAGTACGAAATAAAATAACTATTACAAACTTAGTTTCATAAAAATCATCGCTAGTAAACGTTTCGGAGGTCTTCTCCTTCCTCAGCATTCATTTACATAAGAAATAATCTATAGTATGTTGACGTGAATACAATATATAGTAATATATTATATCTCTGAATGATAGGGAAGCCTAGACGAAAAGTGAAAAATTAAATTAATAAAATAAAAAGACTGTAAACTTCATATTGAACCACTAACATAGTATTACACACAAATGAATACTGAGGAAGGAGGAGACCTCCTAAACGTTCATGAGAGATGATTTTTATGAAACTAAATTTGTAACAGTTATTTTACCTCGTATTGACAAACAAATCCCAATTAAAATATAAAAAAGCAGGTACCGAAAACCAAAGGTATATATATATATATATATATATATATATATATATATATATATATATATATATATATATATATATATATATATATATATATATATATATATATATATATTAATATATATATATATATATATATATATATATATATATATATATATATATATCCATATATATATATATATATATATATATATTCCACCCATCGTCGAGTAAAGGCTTCCCTTAACATCTGCCAATCTCCTCTGTTATTCCTTATCCAGACGTGTCCTGCCAGTTTTTTATGTCATCCGACCATCTCGTTTGCAGTCTAGATATACATATTACATATTGAGAAATATTTTCACTACAAAACCTCAAATGTATAGTCTCACTGGCGGTCAGCTGATAGTATAAATTCATTTTGAGATTATCAATTGGTTCTTGCAGAAATTAGAAAATATTATTTTATTATGAAATTAACTTCTTGAATGCACGTTTATTTATCCTTATCTCTCTTACTAGCTATCTAAATATAAATATATATATTTATATGTATCGATTTATATTATATATATATATATATATATATATATATATATATATATTTATATATATATATATATATATATATATATATATATATATATATATATATATATATATATATACAGGGTGTCCCACGAAGATTAAGACAGGGAATATCTCGTAACCCGAGAGTAGCAGAACATTGTAATTTAGGGGTTGTAAATTAAGGCAATTGGTGCAGCTGTTCTTGATATTATGTTATCCAATGAGCTTTTTGTTGTCGGTCACGTGACATCAGATTCAAAATTATTAATGGAACAACCTGTATATTTTGCGATTTCTGTGTTCCTTTCAGGAAAACGATTCTGACAAACTATCACACTTGTGGTTTAAAACGATTAGTTTAAGAACTACAGGTACTTCACTATCCTTTGTGTCATGACGATTACGACAAACGTCTGAAACGAGCAATTGCCAAATTATTTAAGTGTAATACATATTTTGTCTTGTTCTACTCATAAAAAATATGGGACTACCCAAATATGTATACAGGATGAGCCTAAACTTAAATAATTTGGCAATTACTCTTTTCTGCCGTTTGTCATAATCGTCGTGGGACAAAGGACAGGAAGGTACCTGTAATGCTTGAATTAATCGTTTTAGACCACAAGTATGATAGTTTGTTGGAATCGTTTTCTCGGAAGGAACATAGAAATGCCAAAATATACAGGTTATTCCATTCAAAATTTTAAATCTGATGTCACGTGACCGACAACAAAAAGCTCATTGGGTAACATAATATCAAAAACAGCTGCACCAATTGCCTTAATTTACAACCCCTAAATTACAATTTTTTGCTACTCTCTGGTTACGAGATATTCCCTGTCTTAATCTTCGTGGGATACCCTGTATATATATATATATATATATATATATATATATATATATATATATATATATATATATATAGATTGAAACTTATTCAAGAAAACCATACCTTAAATTACAATGATAAGATATTACAGGTAGAAAATAGTCTCCACAAAACTAACTGTTGGGAATCCCTATACATCAATAAATATAAAAATTCAGGAAACCTAGTTAACGACCATATTGAAGTTAACCCTCTCCTTAATCTATTCAATGTACCCAGTACCCACCAATAACTCTGGATGAACTTTCTCTAGGAACCCCTCTGTTATGTTCATTTTTTCGTATGAATAGATTGTTTTGTAATACCATAGTTTAGTACGAGATGAAGTCAATGTTATGACGAAACGCGTTTACTCAATAGATTTTTATTTCAACCTGTGAAAATTTAGTTTTTTATTTCTTCATAAAGTTATGCATATATATTATGCTCATTGAGCTATTTTATGAATTCGAGATTCGTATTTGCATAAATGGCCAAGCTATCAATTGTGCATATAGATTTCATAACTTTACGTATTTTTATAACGGATACGATAGTAGAATAGAAGTTCATTAATATTCAGAAAAAAAATTTTTCTTTCTTTTATATAAACCAATTTCTAGAATACATTTCTTCTTCATATTTATCATACGACAAATAATGCAGCCTCCACTGAATGACAAATGGGTTTCCATTCAAAGTGCTCTCCCACGCTGCGCCGTAACAAAAATTATATGGCGAATTCAGAACGTAGGACCTCGACACATGTTTTACATCTGTTTCTCTATTCAAAACCGTTTCTTCCAAGATGTATGTGCTAGGGCTTTCAATATATTCTTGTTCTATACATAAATGTTTCTGTAATACCTATTTGTGAACATTCGAATGCAAACTTCTCTATTGGATTTCCGTTGTCGTACTAGAAATAATAATATTCTTGTCTTGCCACGGCAACTCCCTTACAGCAAATTTCACTATCCAATGGAGAGGTCTCTCAAAAATTTTTCTCTATAAATATTTCGTCTAAATCGAAAAACATTCGTGACTATTTTTCATTCTAATATGGTCTGGATCTCTTAAAATCGAGTGTTTCTATTTCGTTCTTATGATATATAATATACCTATTGCCAAGATTTTTGAGGGATCCGAAAACAAACAAAAAATATTTATATATATATATATATATATATATATATATATATATATATATATATATATATATATATATATATATATATATATATATATATATATATATATATATATATATATATATATATATATATATATATATATATATATATATATATAAATTTATAAAATATATATATATATATATATATATATATATATATATATATATATATATATATATTTGTATATATACATATATTTATATATATATGTATATATATATATATATATATATATATATATATATATATATATATATATATATATATATATAAATATATATATATATATATATATACAGGGTGTCGCACCGGGAACTGAATCGATCGATATAGAACAAAGTACTGATCAGAACATTTTGAAAATTTAGATGATTACTAATGTCAGTGTGGCCAATCTAACCAAAATAATTACAAGCAGCTAGCACTTCCGCTTATAGCGGAAGTCGATACCAACTTTCTTATTTCAAATGGCACACCCTATATATTTTAAAGTTTTCGAAAAGAACATAAAATTCTGAGTCGAAAATGTGAAAATTACCCTATGCCTAAACCTAGCCGTTTCAAAGATATTTGACATTTTATAGAAAATTTGACAGGTGCAACGGTTTACAAGAACCGGTATAACTTTCTTACTGTAAAAGTTACTCATTTGCTTCTTGTCACATGAAAAGAACACAAGAAGAACTACGTTTTACAACTGGAATTAATTCAATAATATCATACCAAAAGTTCCGTTTTTTGCGTTACATTTCGTCAACTTCAAACCGCGAAAACTTGTTTAGGTCAAATGGAACGCCCTGTATTTTTTTACGTCAAGTTATGTGAAATTGAATTCTCTTTTTTCTGATATAGCATTGTGGGGGTTAAGTTTACAACTTTTCGAAATATTTGTGATTTTATTAGAAATTCATGAATTGTTGTAATCATTTCATCAAAATAGCCATGATTAGAAACAATCAGTGATTATCTTATGTCAAAAAATGCCAGCCCGTGTGAATTATATACCCTCGAAGACTTTTTAAATTTGTTTATTATTTATGGAGAATGTAATAAAGTAATATCAAGAACTTGCAGCACATTTGCTAGTCGATATCCAGAAAGACAGAAACCGTCACCAAACACTGTAAAACACATACTGGAAAGTTTTTGGCTCTGTCAAGGCAAAAATTCAAAGAAAAAAGCCTATTGTTTATGACGAAAACATAGAAATAGCCATTCTGGGATATTTTCATGCATTTCCAAGGATGTCATTAAGACAAGCTGCTCTGGATTCAATTCACAAGAATCTTATTAAAACATTAATCCGTTTTTATTCCATATGGTTCAAGGATTAAAGGAAACAGATTTCCTAAGAAGATAAAATTTTTGTGAGTTTAAATGGGCTGCAAGTTCTTGTTATTACTTTATCACAATAAACAAATTAAAAAGTTTTCGTTGGTATAATTTAAACATGCTGACATTTTTTGACATAAGATAATAACTGATTGTTTCTAATCATGGCTATTTTGATGAAATGATTACAACAATTCATGAATTTCTAATAAAATCAAAAATATTTCAAAAAGTTGTAACCTTAAACCCCACAATGCTAATATCAGGAAAAAGAAAATTCAATTTTGCATAACTTGACGTAAAAAAATACAGGGTGTTCCATTTGACCTAAACAAGTTTTCGCGGTTTGAAGTTGACGAAATGTAACGCAAAAAACGGAACACTTGGTATAATATGATTGAATTAATTTCTGTTGTAAAACGTAGTTCTTCTTGTGTTCTTCTCATGTGACAAGAAGCAAATGAGTATCTTTCACAGTAAGAAAGCTATACCGTTTCTTGTAAACCGTTGCACCTGTCAAATTTTCTATAACATGTCAAATATCTCTGAAACGGCTAGGTTGAGGCATAGGGTAATCTTCATATTTTCGACTCAGAATTTTATGCTCTTTTCGCAAACCCTAAAATATATAGGGTGTTCCATTTGAAATAAGAAAGTTGGTATCGACTTCCGGTATAAGCGGAAATGCCAGCTGTTTGTAATTATTTTGGTTGGATTGGCCACACCGACATTAGTAATCATCTAAATTTTCAAAATTTTCTGATCAGTACTTTGTTCTATATCGATCGATTCAGTTCCCGGTGCGACACCCCGTATATATATATATATATATATATATATATATATATATATATATATATATATATATATATATATATATATATATATGTATGTATGTATATCTTTATATGGAAATGAATGAAAATCGTATATCCATAAATACCAAGTTGATAATTTATTTTTGGATAATTTGTAAGAAGTATAAAAATCAAACAAGAAAACGAATTTTAAATTTCTCATTTCTGGGAAATCGTTATATAAAAGTAGGTTAGACTGAAAAATAAAATGAATTCCTGATTTATGGATATAAGGGTAATCTGTAATGGAACACATTTTATGGAAGAAGAATTGTAGGTTTTATTTTTTCATTAATTCATTATAAAATAACTGTATTAATTCCACTTCTCAAAAAACGAGGATCTTGCAGAAATATATTGCATTGTACAAACACTGAAACATGTGGATATTTACTGAAAACAAGTTTTGTAGACATAGAGAAATATAAATATTACTTGTGATTGAAGATATTATGCTCACGCCAAGTATGTTATTGACATTCAAGTTGAATGTAGAGCCTTCAACAGTAGGATTAAAGGGATTAATTCCTTAAGGGGTAAAATTATTCCAATTTGAATTTCTATGGAAAAATCTTCAAAATAATCTTAAGAAGAAAAATACTTCTGAAGTAATAAAAAGAAT